>CM055911.1:6636461-6691461 GCA_029582155.1 Panopea generosa
GATTTCTCTTCTGTATTTGGTTAATTGCTTAGGTTTTTCGAAAAAGTGAAACCCGGCCTTAAACCGAATTAGATAAGACAGTGGTCAACGTTAATATGAAATAGGTCAAATCTTTGGAGCGAGCGAATATTTGATAAAATGGCTTAGTACTGACATAGCTTTAAATCAGTTGCGAATGGAAATAATTGAATATTAAAACGTTCAGGTAAAATTGCGAAACATCTGTTATCACGCCGGTTTTTGGTACATATGTCTAGTACACACTCACCTCACAATTTCCAAGTTAAAAGACAGCATAGAGTGGCAACACTTGAATTTTCTTCCAATTTGAGAGTGTTGCAGATTTTAGGTAAAACGTTACGGATGTTTACGTTTATTCTATTATAATGAGTCTATTTGTTTTTTAGTTGAGCGCGAATTCTGTATTCTGTATAAAAAAAAAACAGTTTCATAACCTTGGACACAGTTTGTTATTTTTTTGCTTTCTTGAATATTGAAGGAAATGGTGTCGAATCTTGTATATACAGTGGAAGACTGAGATGATTGATTTAAAATTATGGATACGCCGTGAACGACTTGCTGAAAGGGGACATAAAGGGTATACTGTTCAATATTTCAAAACGTGGTTGACTTATTGAGTTTTACATAAAAAATTGTGTGTTGTTGCGTATTGTAAGATTGATCGTAATTGTGTTGAAATAGGCACGTTCGTGTATATTATAGTTTCAAGATTCAAATTTTATTAGCAACTCGGTAAGACATTTGCCTCTGGTCGTTTACAATGATTACAGAAATATGGCATTGTTATAGAGACATGTATTGAATTATAGATCACTTGCGAGTAAATTAGCGTAAAATTAAGAGACATGGTGTTGAATATGTATGTATATGTTGAAGAAAATGGTGTAATGAATATATCCTGTAAGATTATCTGAGAATCTAAAGACACCATCTCGAGGTTGTGCGCATGTATATCAACGGTTACAAGTTTAAACATGTATAACATATTACTTTTCAAGAAATATAGAGCTTGTATGCATCGTATATAAACCAGGTTTAAACTCCCCAAATACTGCATTTTCTATTGACTGTTCCTGGAAGTTAATATCCTCTGCATATCCACAACTTCACCTAAGAGTTTACCCAATTACAATTGTTTTTCAGACAGTACAAGTGAAACGATTAATTGAACATGCATATATTTCTTCCAAGTTTGGTCGGATATTTTTTTCAAAGTGCTAGGACCATATTTTATGTTATAAACACTTCCGTATACTTTTCCTTACACATTCAATGACATCTTGTGAGTAGTACATATTGCACGTGGATATTACACTTTCAGACTGTACCCAGTATAGGTAAGAGTTATCTACTGTAAATCGGATATTATTAAGTCTCACTGAAGAATTACCTCCCTTACATGACGGTAAGATTATTACGCCAAAGAAATTAGAGCTGTGTAAAGCGGTTGGGCAATTGTTTTGTTAAAAATGTATAAAATGTCATATTTATTTGTGCATATGGGAACATTGGAACATTTCATGACTTCTGCAAAGTTTGGGTGACATTGGGAACTGCTTGATGATGCTATAACATTTTAAAGATGCGTAGTGATACACTGCAACTAATGGGCAGAATTGTCAAAAATAAAGGGGTGTCATCAAACCATCGAAATTGTGAAAAAGCAACCTGGTCAACCCCATGTTTTTCCTGCATATTTGGACCAACAGAGGACTATCTATGGGAATAGGGCACTTTACGAACCATTGGTAATGTATCCAGTGTTCCAGAAGTGCATTTCTCTATATGTAGAACAGTACAAAATTAATTGGTGTGTGAGACTTATAAGCGAGATTTTGAATTAGCTTGCTAATGTTAATTCTTGTTTCTAATTTATATAGCTTATGTTTGATTGGAATGAACATTTTCGGTGATATTCTTATATTTAGATGTTGAATGTATATATGACACAGTGATAATAGTATAATAATTTATTGTGTATTATTTTCATAGTAACTTGAAGTAGGTCGAAATAAACGGCTGGATATAGAAGTTTTAATGTACATATACTTCAATTTACTTTGATGTAATTTGTATATGTGATACTGAAACAAACTATTAAAGTCTAAAGTCTGTTTGATAAATTAGTCTCTTTTGTGTTAAGGTATCAGATCTGTAAAGGCCAATATCACAACCGTGCCTAAATTTGGTTTCTTAGTTATCATCATCCTTTGAGGGATGTATTTTTTAAATTTAAGATGATTTTACCGGCTAAAATGGAAATTATTTACATTTTAAGTGTGCAATGACTATAACCTCGAGACGGCAAAAAATGAACAACTGCAAAACACAATGAAATAGTTATAATTTTCATATATATATACTATAAATGATATATAAAAGACAATTTTTACATCACACTAACATTGCTGAATATAAAAAAGAAACTAACATTTCTTCTCTCCTTTTTTATAAATCTTCTTTTACCTTACCTTAAGTGGTTATGTATTGTTACTTTTTTTCACAAAATATTCTAAAGCTTAATGTTTCAAAACGCTCTAGCATCGTTACTATCATAGTTAACCACAAATGTTGTATGCCAATGTTTTCCACATTATTAAAAGTGAGAAACATATAAAGATAAACAACGTTTACCGTCTTGTTTTCTCATTATATGGTATTTTATAAGATAGGTATCAAAATAAAAGGCAACAAATTTGGCGACAGTGTTTTTTCCACATCTTTTTCCAGCAAACAGATAAAATGCACTTGTTAAATATTGTATTTAGGCAACTGATTTTATTAAAACAATATTGCTGGATGTAATGACACATATGTAACTATATTTATATTCCATATATCTTGAATGAAATGTAAATTTAAAATATTACCCCACTCATTCACAAATAATGTTACTTTTTTTCAAAAAATAAAACCACAAACATTTTTTTGTCATTATCTTTGCCAAAGGTTGAACTATTTTATAAAAAATTGCAACCAGTAATTAGGGACCTTCATTTTCACTGGATACTTTCTATGGAAAACTTGAATTGTTAGATGCAGATAGTTGCTACATGTAATAGAGAAATATTTCATATAAACTTTTGTCTTTTATCTTGAGTTATAATTGTGTATTAATTGGTTTCACTTGGACAAATGATATACAAAACTAGAACTCGTAGCAACAACAATAAAATTTATCTTATTGGGTCAGAAATCTCAGGTTTTGGAATTACTGTTTCTAAAAAATGTTTTGTGTTTGTAATACGCGTATGTCTTTCAAAGCTGAATTTGCTGAGCAAACCATCTCTGTAAACAAAACAAACAACAAAAATATTGCGCACAGGTGTGGATCGAACCCACAACTCTGGTTTGATAATCCAACGCACTAGCCTCTCTACCAACGGGTCCACCATGTCAAACAGTTAAAATTTAACTTTACATAACGTAATATAAGAAACTGTAACGCGTACAATGACATTACGGTTTTGTTTCGATCATTATCAAAATGACAAAAACAAATGATTCATTCCGTTTTGGTGCGCGGATTCCCAACGATCTTTTACCCACATAAAAGATGTGGTCAACATCGCTTTCATAGTCATTATTCTTATCTGTTTTATTTTTATTTTTAACAACAACCTCGCCGATCACGACTTGTTTTAACTACTTCAGTCATGATGGAAAATCCAATGTGACGTCACTGCACGCGAGAAAATACCTTGTCGTGTGATAATTTTACTAAATTTAGCTACCACGAATGATATTCCGGCTGGAGAGATCGTTTCGGAAGGTTACGATTGATCACGGTATTACTCGATTTCTACCGAGAGCATTACAGATCTAATAGCTTAATTTTTTGTTCTGAAATCTGTGACGCAAATGATGGCAAGCATATCGAAATAGTACAAACAAAGTTTGCAGAAAAATACAGTGTTAAAAAGTCAACCAATCTTGAAGGCATTTATGGAGAACCACTAATATAATATTAAAAAATAAATACAATTCGTTACTGCATACGAATTATAAAATTAAACAATAATTTGCTGTCAAGATATGACATAATATGCTAAAAAATGATACAAATGACAACAACAGTTATAATGGTAACTGGGCATCTTAAATAAAGAATATCTTGGAAACACTATGGCTTGATAATTTATGGGCACAGAAAGAACATAATACTGATATAGTATTAAAATTAATCAAAACACGTATATTTGATCAAAATAATCAATCATGGTATATCATCTAAACTTATCTAAACACAATTTAATCATAGAACCAAATCTTGATATCGTAAAATAAGATAAATTTTGAATTGCGCTAAATAGATTTAGGCTATCGTAACATAAATATACAACTCTGGTTAGAGTCGATAGAGTTTGTAAAGTATGTAATAGCAATTTTATTGAAAAATGAATATCATTTTTAACTTCATACAGAAACCTACAAAAACAATATATGAAGCCGTATTATTGCAGACGGCCAAGCTTAGATAAAGCTGATAATCTCTTGGCATCAGAAAATAAAAAAGAAATATCAAATCTTTCGAAATTCACATATTTTGCAAATAAACAAAGAAATGACTTAGAACAACAACATTATAATTTCCAGCAGTTAATGTAAACATAAATTCACTACCCTGTCTTTTATAACTATTTAACAATCTTTTGAGTTTTAATCAAAAGTTAGCTCTTAATTAGAATTTTATAATTAAAATGTTTGTTTTATTTTACGTTTTCTATCCCATTGCATGCAATATGTAGGCTAAAAAGCAAATGGTTTTTTCTTATTGCTGAAAAAAAAATTCTTATTTTTGTACACAAATGATCAGTGCAATTTGATTACTTGGTAACATTATGAATGGTTCTGCTTTATCTATGTTTTATTACAAAATACCGTTAACAGTAGCCTTTTGTATAAACAACTTCACTCAATTATCTTCAAGATATACGATATTCAAATTGCTTGTAAGCGTAAAGTTGCAAATTTAATTAGCTTTACGCTTATACTATATTTTATGGCATACCGAGGATTCATTGAAGAATATTAATTTTACCAGATGTTCGAAAGGAAACATATTTCAAATTGTTTTGTTATTTAGTTTTATGTATATTATGGTGACATTTCAAGCCGAACGTTTATTCGTTTTGCTATTTTTGCTATTGTCTTATTTCTTATTTAGTTTCATTACACACTATTTTCATTTTTAAAACTAATGAAGCAACACCTCGTGTAACTTCTAGATACTGCATATGTATGCAGTTTATTTGTATGTTTATTTTGTTATAGTGAAGATGAGTCTTTTAAATGATATCTCTCCTATTGAACATACACATCCAATTAGGTGACTTACGTATAGAACGTGGATACAGTACTTTCACGGAAAAAACAACCGCGACAGTAATTCATTATGATGATGACTTAGTAAGTTTTCTGAAATGTTTTCCTACTTCACTTTTATTTGTTAGTAACCTTAGATAAATATCCTAATTAATATCTAATTATGCTAATTAATCAGTGAGGGAAAGTCCCAATATTAACCAAATCAAAATATTCCGTAAAAAATCTCATCACTGTTTCAATTGACGTAGGTAGAGCTGATATTGCTTTTTTGAAGTATAGCTGAGTTGCCTTCAGAGTCAGAAACATCCTGTTTCATTTTAACTGCTATGTTAATGGTATGTTTTAATTGATCGATGATTTATTTAAAGATAGTTTCATGTAACAAATTAATTATCTCATTAACAAAACGTATTCAACAGTTATAAAGACATTCCCATGTTTAACAACGTACAAATAAACTTTAATTTGCAAAACCACAATAACATTATAGAACTGCAATATAATTTACAGATCACAAACATTTTTAGCATGTACCTTAAAACTATAAAAGTACATATTCATTGTGTGTGTTTTATTTAATAACTGTAAGTCCCCGCCTGTGATTTTACCAACTGTCAAACCGAATTTGACAAGACGTCGGTCAAGTTAATATGAAATATGTTAATCTATATGTCTCATCTAGTTTATTTTATCGTTCAATTCCTGTTCACATTGCATACATATTTGTCAATTGTTTTACAAAGATGTACATTATGAAATAAATATGTTTAAACTAAATGTATAAGGCGATATTTGCTAAACAAAGACTAGGTAAAGAATGGCTAGGTAAAGAATGGCTAGGTAAAAACATATCTTCGAAGCAGTTACGAATGAAAAAATAAATGTTCCGGTAGGTTACAAAACATCCATTCTGGAACCGGTTTTAGTTCTAAATGTCTCGTATACACTCAGTCAATTCCGCCATACTTCGGGTTACGGGAAATCGCCGAAGTGTTCGGAATTTCGTATTAACTGCTTTGAATATCAGAGAAAAGCCGGAATCAAACAACAGGCTGTTCATAAAACAATTTCAGGTTAAAGAAGTCAGTGCTGTTAACTGCAACTTAACCTACGTGTTAAAAGGATATTTAGCCATTTTGATTCGTAAATAAATGTTTGAAATAACTTATATGCTTGTTCCAACTATTTATAATGAGTTTAAGCTTTTAAAACAAACACTGTATATGTGGGCATCAATGTTGACAGACGACGGAAGTGAAAATTACGTCACAGGTCATCATATGTGTTACGATGTCAACTATCAAGGAAGCTAAGTCCTCCAAGTATTTTTTGGCTCCCGTCTTTTACAATTTTAAGCAGACTCAGAACTAAAAATGATAACTGTTATAGTAACATCAGTTACTAAACCGGAACTCCTAGCCATCACTTGAACGTGTAATGTATCGAACTAGTGTACAATACCGTTCTTCACGATCGGGACAACTGATATAATGCATGACAAAACTATCAAATGTTGGTATAGTCAAATGTATAGAACTCACTTTTAAGTTCAAAATTTTACTAACAAAAACTGCATTAAATTGAACCAATGACACTTTTAAATCTATGAATTGTCCAGCATATTGACCAAACTATCTTGATGAAAACAGGTGTTTTTAATAGTGTACACTACCCGATTTTTTGGGCTTCCATCCAAATATATTGTAATCGCTTATTATATAAGTTATGAACAGGTCAATGATCATCGTTTTGTGAACACTTGATATGCTAAATATCATTGTTATGTGAACACTTGATATGCTAAATATCATTGTTATGTGAACACTTGGTATGCTAAATATCATTGTTATGTGAACACTTGGTATGCTAAATATCATTGTTATGTGAACACTTGATATGCTAAATATCATTGTTATGTGAACACTTGGTATGCTAAATATCATTGTTATGTGAACACTTGATATTCTAAATATCATTGTTATGTGAACACTTGATATGCTAAAATGGAAAAAACAGTTATCCCAAGGGTTGAAATTTCAATCCGCAATGAAAAACACATAAAAGATACGTTTGCTTGCATACAACCCTAACTATATGATTTTTTAAGATTTTTATTCCGTTTTTTCTTAAGTAGCGAAAGGGTCACGGTCAGGAAACTCTCACAACGTGGACAGTTTGTCACAGATTCACGTCGATCTGATGCTGGAAAACACGACATATTTTGATGTCTATAGTCAAATATTTACTGGACATAGACATAAATTTAAAAACAAATTACATGATTGAGTTTCACCTAATATTAATTAGTATTTTCAAAGCTCCAATCGATCATGTGTGCATTAGTAAAGGTTTAACACATCCTTGCTGAATATGTATGTAAAACGAAAGTAGACGTGAAATTGTCAATAAAACATTCATCACTTCAGAATATCATTGATAACTGTTGTATAAGTAATTTTGTTTAAAAAGTATTATAATTGATTGACTTTTTACTTATACTAAGTGAGAAATAAAAGCTGCAAGTGTCACAGGTTTGTGTCGATGTTGATTTAAATGTCACGGATTTTCCCCCACAGGGTCACAGCTTCTTGTCGACACTATTGGCAGGACTGGACATACCTTTTGTCGAAGATTCCGCGCTGAACTGTGATCTGGATAAACGCCTAACATTGATAACATGTCCTATTTTCTCTGCAAATAAAATCGATCAGCTTTTTCGAAACAGTACATTCCATTTTGCATAGATGTCATGACTGTCAGTAGATGTTGACCTCTCTCCTAAGCCGATGAAATCGTTAAAGGAATAGAAAGTAGATCAACAACTAAGCCAGTTAGATGTTGCACATGGAATTTTCTACTATCCAAATAATTCATAACCTATACATGTGTTTTTGGACGAAAATTGAAATGAGGCATGTTCCAAAACTGTATCAAAAAGAAAGAACAGTATCTATTCATGTTAACAGTGTATGGTCACCACCATCAGTAGCGGGAATTACAGTAGGCATGTGACGTGTGTACACAACGGCAGAACATATTCCGGTCACCTGTGCGGCCGTAAGTACAGCGCACTGTTTGATTTAAAAGAAGACAATCGTGCACACCATCTACATATACTCAGATGATATGTGAAAACTTATTTACTTTAAGGAAGACTTTAGACATGCACTGGTCAAAGTATCATTAATGGTCACTGACTCCTCTCATAAATACAAAATATTGACTGATTCGTTATTAAAGGATTAAATTCATTTTTTTGGCTTTTATGCATGTGTAAAGAATGTCGAATCACGCACAAATCTGACATAAAGTCCTTCGGACTTCATTTGATTTGTGCATGATTCGACATTTTTTACACGTGCATAAAAAACAAAAAAATGAATCCACACATGGTTGATGGAGAATCCGAATTTGGAACGTTTTAAACGACTTTTACGTGCAAGGTTTTTGTATTTATATTGTCTAACGATCGTTTGCTTCTGAACTTCAACTACATGTACATGTTTTTATTTCATTTTTTTCTGTTGAATAAATTGGTCTGTGGACATTTTTGTCAACGGCTAGCATTCAGGTTCGGTAAACATTGTGTTAATTGTACTAAATACATCTCAAATCTGAACATTTTGTGACCTAATTCATTGTTTCTGGTCTAACTGTGGTGCCCGGTTAAATCGCTGAACCAAAGAAATCTATTAAACAATAAACCGAAGAAAACAGCTAAGACTAGATCTAACATTTGTTTTTGTTGTATTTTATTATTAAAAAAAAAGGTGGAACCGTTGTGCACGTCATTTAAGTTCGTATATTGTTAAACCGACAATCAAAATGTCGATTCTTCTTTGTTTACGCGAGAAATGCAAAAGTAGTCCGGTTCCAGGGTTTTATTGAAAAATAAAAGTCTTTAAAAAAAGACGTTGTCCAATGAGAATGCTTTAAACACATATATGATAATGAGATTGGAATTATAATAATGTAACGTAACGATTTTGTTGATCTAGTATTATATGCCGGGCAGCCTCCGTGCGAGACCCGAAGTGTAGATGGCAGTCTTTGCACAGGGTTGCACTATTCTATAATGTTAAAACTATCGACACTGAATCCGTGAAATTGAAATAAGGATCGACACGGCTCTGTTACCCTGTCGTCACAAAGCTGTGACATTTTAAAAATTAAAATTTTATATAAACGGATAGATGCGTGTTCTGGCATTACCAAAACTTAGCAATAAAAGTTACTACATTTATTATTCATTATGCTGGTTGTGATTTGATGTGGTAGTTGTGTCAACTATTAGCATATATTGTAAAATCTCCAATGACAGAGAAATGCAGTTAAATTGCTTTTAATCTTGAAGAAATAATCATAATCCAATGTTCAATTTGATCGCATTTTACTTGCAATACATAACATTCCCCCAAATGAAAAAAATATAATTCATATCTTTGGATATACTTAACATATTCAAAACATCCGTGGTGATGTCACCGCTATCGACTAGTAACTGTGATAAAATATACAAAAACAAGAAAACAAAGCTTGCCAATCGGATAAAACTCACCACCCATGCAAAGATTGAGATTGAAGGCAAACACCAAAACTTATACGCAACTAAAAAGTTTAGCCTGTGTGTCTACAGACGAAACATTGTCCAAAATTATCATAACTCTCCAAATATGCAACCCCAAGCTATGGTTCTTGTCTCTGTGTTTTCCATTGATGATGGTGAACAGATTCATTCATATCCAATGAGTGGTTGCATAGATATCTTACCTGATAAAAAACTATAACCCGAAAAAATATGTCGAAAAAGGACCATAACTCTGCCAAAATGCAATGCAAAGTTATGTTTCTTGTCTCGTGTGTTTCATTGATGATGTTGAACACACATGCGCAGTTTTATTCATATCCAATGAGTGGTTGCATAGATATCTTACCTGATAATAAACTTTAACCTGAAAAATTAAGTCGAAAAAGGGCCATAACTGTGCCAAAATGCAACCCCGAGTTATGGTTCTTTTCTCTGTGTGTTCCATTGATGATGGTGAACACAAATGCAAAGTTTCATTCATATCCAATGAGTGGTTGCATAGATATCTTAAATTTAAACCCAACTAAACGCAAAAGTTTAACCTGGGTGTCTAAGTCCAAAATGGGCCTTAACTGTGCCAAAATGCAACCCAGAGTTATGGTTCTTGTCTCTGTGTGTTCCTTTGATGATGGTGAACACAAAGCGAAGTTTTATTCACATCCAATGAGTGGTTGCATAGATATCTTAAACTTAAACGCAAAAGTTTAACCTGGGTGTCTACGCCAACGACGCCGACGCCGGGGTCATGGCAATAGCTCTCCTTGGACTTCGTCCCGGCGAGCTAAAAAGTAAAATTGTCGACGTGAATCTTTGTTGTGACAGAGTTCCCTGACCGTGAGGATGCCATATATTTATGAATGATTGGCGATACGTCATAGCGCGTGACATTGTTCATAGCACGTGGATTTTATGAATGGCATTACATCACAACGCGAGATTTTTATCTCGGCCATTGGACGGGATTATAAAAATCTTACATGGGTTTGCGGTTCGGACAGAAAATACCATCCTGACGGATATCTGTTTTGGCGGGAACGAGGCTCTGTCGAGGTCCTGCGAAAGCAGCTATTCCAAGGGACGGAATTTTCTATCACTTAGGTGTAACATTGAAAGCAATAATTATTGTGTTGAATTATGCACGTTTGTGTGTGGATCAGAGAAATTATATTGAATTATAGATTACTTGGGTGAATTTGTGTTGAATTATGCATGTTCGTGTGTAGTTTAGAGAAATTATATTGGATTATGTATTACATGAGTGAATTTGTGTTGAATTATGGACGTTCTTGTGTAGATCAGAGAAATTAAATTTAATTATGCATCAATGTGTTGAATTATGCACGTTAGTTTATAAATTGAACTTAAATACATGTACATTAAATTAAATAATAGATACTTAAGCGTAATGACTGTGAATTGTGGAAATGTAGCGTAAGATTAGGAGATATCGTGTGTAGATTACTTATGTTCAGTTTCAGACGTGTTGAGAAAATGATGTAATGAAATAATAAAAAGACTAAGAAACATTGGTGCTGAAAATAAAAATTGCCGACCATCGTATCATTTTGGTCAACGAGTTTGGTGAATTAAATAACAAATGAGCACAAAGTCAATATTCTTCTTATTATCTTGGGAAATGATGCATTTCAGCGGAGTGCGTGATCCAGTGGTAGAGCGTCGGACCAAGGATAAGGGGATCGTGGGTGCAATCCTCCGCCAAGGCTATGTGTGGTATCCTCCGCCAAGGCTATTTGTGATATCCTCCGCCAAGGTAATGTGTGGTATCCTCCGCCAAGGTTATGTGTGGTATCCTCCGCTAAGGCTATGTGTGGTATCCTCCGCCAAGGCTATGTGTGGTATCCTCCGCCAAGGCTATTTGTGGTATCCTCCGCCAAGGCTATGTGTGGTATCCTCCGCCAAGGCTATGTGTGGTATCCTCCGCCAAGGCTATTTGTGGTATCCTCCGCCAAGGTAATGTGTGGTATCCTCCGCCAAGGTAATGTGTGGTATCTTCCGCCAAGGCTATTTGTGGTATCCTCCGCCAAGACTATGTGTGGTATCCTCCGCCAAGGCTATTTGTGATATCCTCCGCCAAGGTAATGTGTGGTATCTTCCGCCAAGGCTATGTGTGGTATCATCCGCCAAGACTATGTGTGGTATCCTCCGCCAAGACTATGTGTGGTATCCTCCGCCAAGGCTATTTGTGGTATCCTCCGCCAAGGTAATGTGTGGTATCCTCCGCCAAGGTAATGTGTGGTATCTTCCGCCAAGGCTATTTGTGGTATCCTCTGCCAAGACTATGTGTGGTATCCTCCGCCAAGGCTATTTGTGATATCCTCCGCCAAGGTAATGTGTGGTATCTTCCGCCAAGGCTATGTGTGGTATCATCCGCCAAGACTATGTGTGGTATCCTCCACCAAGACTATGTGTGGTATCCTCCGCCAAGGCTATTTGTGGTATCCTCCGCCAAGGTAATGTGTGGTATCCTCCGCCAAGGTAATGTGTGGTATCTTCCGCCAAGGCTATTTGTGGTATCCTCCGCCAAGACTATGTGTGGTATCCTCCGCCAAGGCTATTTGTGATATCCTCCGCCAAGGTAATGTGTGGTATCTTCCGCCAAGGCTATGTGTGGTATCATCCGCCAAGGCTATGTGTGGTATCATCCGCCAAGGCTATGTGTGGTATCCTCCGCCAAGGCTATGTGTGGTATCCTCCGCCAAGGCTATGTGTGGTATCCTCCGCCAAGGCTATGTGTGATTTCCTCCGCCAAGGCTATGTGTGGTATCCTCCGCTAAGGCTATGTGTGGTATCCTCCGCCAAGGCTATGTGTGGTATCCTCAGACAAGACTATGTGTGGTATCCTCAGACAAGACTATGTGTGGTATCCTCAGACAAGGCTATGTGTGGTATCCTCCGCCAAGGCTATGTGTGGTATCCTCCGCCAAGGCTATGTGTGGTATCATCCGCCAAGGCTTTGTGTGGTATCCTCCGCCAAGGTTATGTGTGGTATCCTCCGCCAAGGCTATGTGTGGTATCATCCGCCAAGACTATGTGTGGTATCCTCAGACAAGACTATGTGTGGTATCCTCCGCCAAGGCTATGTGTGGTATCCTCAGACAAGACTATGTGTGGTATCATCCGCCAAGGTTATGTGTGATATCCTCAGACAAGGCTTTGTGTGGTATCATCCGCCAAAACTATGTGTGGTATCCTCCGCCAAGGCTATGTGTGGTATCATCCGCCAAGACTTTGTGTGGTATCCTCTGCCAAGGTTATGTGTGGTATCCTCAGACAAGGCTATGTGTGGTATCCTCCGCCAAGGCTATGTGTGGTATCCTCAGACAAGACTATGTGTGGTATCCTCCGCCAAGGCTATTAGTGGTATCCTCCGCCAAGGCTATGTGTGGTATCCTCCGCCAAGGCTATGTGTGGTATCCTCAGACAAGGCTGTGTGTGGTATCTTCAGACAAGGCTATGTGTGGTATCCTCCGCTAAGGCTATGTGTGGTATCCTCCGCCAAGGCTATGTGTGGTATCCTCCGCCAAGGTTATGTGTGGTATCCTCAGACAAGACTATGTGTGGTATCCTCAGACAAGACTATGTGTGGTATCCTCAGACAAGGCTATGTGTGGTATCCTCCGCCAAAGTTATGTGTGGTATCCTCAGACAAGGCTATGTGTGGTATCCTCCGCCAAGGCTATGCGTGGTATCCTCCGCCAAGGCTATGTGTGGTATCATCCGCCAAGGCTATTTGTGATATCCTCCGCCAAGGCTATTTGTGATATCCTCCGCCAAGGTAATGTGTGGTATCTTCCGCCAAGGCTATGTGTGGTATCTTCCGCTAAGGCTATGTGTGGTATCCTCCGCCAAGGCTATGTGTGGTATCCTCAGACAAGGCTATGCGTGGTATCCTCCGCCAAGGCTATTTGTGGTACCCTCCACCAAGGCTATGTGTGGTATCCTCAGACAAGACACTTGATCTGCAAATGATTAGTACTGGTTCTATCCAGGAAAAATTCGAATGTGATGTGTCTATATTATAATAATTTCTTTCCCAATCGAAGTAAAATAAATAAGATTATATTATATATTAGTTTTCAGGTCTCTTCTATAAAGAACGAGGATAATTCGCGCATATTAATTTCCATAAGTCATCGCATGACGTTAGATCTTAAAATAACTTCATCTACCATGACAAATCGACGTTATTTATCTGTAAAGGCAAATTGGTAAAAAAATCTTATTTTAAAACAAGAACCGAGTTTTACGGAAAACCCCGAGCGATGATTCGAAAAGGATACCCCAAGGCATAAAGTTAATATGAAATATAGTTCATGGGTATATTACACTCCCGAACCATATATTATGTGATAAACATTTGTATGTTATATTGTGTGTTTGTTATTGTTGCTAGATGCTTAATCAGCAAAATGCCGGGTCCGGATAGCTTAGTTGGTAGCGTGTCTGACTATCAATCCAGGGATCGTGAGTTTAAATTCCCGCCCGGCAACAGTGTTCGTGATGAATAATATACGACATAGAATCTCATTGTCAGTCGTCTCTCTTTGCTGATGTAAGTGGGAAAGTTATCAGTTACTTGCGGAGATGGGGTGTGCTTACGTACTGGTTAACCATCTAGGATCCAGGAAAGAGTGGTTAGGTTTAAGATCATCCGTTAGCCCTCGATCGTATAAACGTGACGCTAAATATTCAAACAAACAAACATACATTAATCAGCCAAACATTTTCGTCTTGTTCTACAACTCAAACAAGCATTAGATAATAAAACAAGAACAATACGAACATAAATACGAAGAGACAAAAAAATGTTTATAGTTTTGGAACAGTAATTATAGAGGTAACAAGGTACCTGGTTTACCGGGTACACCAACAATAACCTCCACGTTAATATAAACATGTAAGATAAATATAAGTTTATAAATCAATAACAGTCATGTTACGCGTTTATAAATCAAGAACAGTGATGTTACAAGCTTATAAATCAAAAACAGTTATGTAACAAATTTATAAATCAAGAACAGTGATGTTTCACGTTTATAAATCAAGAATAGTGATGTTACACGTTTATAAATCAAGAACAGTGATGTTACAAGTTTATAAATAAAGAACAGTCATGTTACACGTTTATAAATCAGGAACAGTGATGTTACACGTTTATAAATCAAGAACAGTGATGTTACACGTTTATAAATCAAGAGCAGTGATGTTACACGGTTATAAATCAAGAACAGTGATGTTACACGGTTATAAATCAAGAACAGTGATGTTACAAGTTTATAAATCAAGAACATTCATGTTACACGGTTATAAATCAAGAACAGTGATGTTTCACGTTTATAAATCAAGAACAGTCATGTTACAAGTTTATAAATGAAGACCAGCGATGTTACACGTTTATAAATCAAGAACAGTGATGTTACAAGTTTATAAATCAAGAACAGTCATGTTACACGTTTATAAATCAATAACAGCGATGTTATACGTTTATAATTCAAGAACAGTGATGTTACACGGTTATAAATCAAGAACAGTTATGTTACAAGTTTATAAATCAAGAATAGTCATGTTACACGTTAATAAATCACGAACAGTGATGTTACATGTTAATAAATCACGAACAGTGATGTTACACGTTAATAAATCACGAACAGTGATGTTACAATTTTATAAATCAAGAACAGTGATGTTTCAAGCTTATAAATCAAGAACAGTGATGTTTCACGTTAATAAATCAAGAACAGTGATATTACAATGAGACGATATCCAAGATATTTAGTGAAACCATAGAATGAAACAAATAGGCAAATTGACCTATTTCATCATTTGTAAGATAAGTAATGAATAATACTACGCAACGCATTTTAATCACTTCATTCTTGTTTTCAAATTCACAACAAAAGTCCCAGTTAAACATTGATAGTAATTATCATAATATAAATAATAACATAAATTATAATAATACTTGTTATAATAATAATTATTATATTAATAGTAAATAATAACGATAATAAAGTAATAAGAGAGAAGAAGGGTTATAATTATGATAATAATAACAGTAAAAGCAACAATAATATTGATAATGATGATCAATATAAATAATAAAAATAACATTGATAAAAACAATATTTTATATTTAAGAAAGGAACTCATTAAGATTATATATGTAAAAGGCATATTCAATACAATATTCATCTACAAAATCTTTATTCATATAAAACATGTAACAGCCGATAAGCAAAAACACTGTAATACACATATTCATCTACGAAATCTATATTACATAAAAACATGTAACAACAGATAAGCAACGACACTATAATACAAATATTCATCTACGAAATCTATATTTCATATAAAACATGTAACAGCAGATTAGCAACAACACTATAATACAAATATTCATCTACGAAATCTTTATTACATATAAAACATGTAACAGCAGACTAGCAACAACACTATAATACAAATATTCATCTACGAAATCTTTATTACATATAAAACATGTAGTAACAGATTAACAAAATCACTATAATTCAAATACACATCTATGTACACGTATACAGAATACTGACAGATTAGCAAAACCACTTTAATACAAATACACATCTATCTACACGAATATAGAATACTGACAGATAAGCAACAACACTATAATACAAATACACATCTATGTACACGTATATAGAATACTGACAGATTAGCAACAACACTATAATACAAATACACATCTATGTACACGTATATAGAATACTGACAGATTAACAACAACACTATAATACAAATACACATCTATGTACACGTATATAGAATACTGACAGATTAGCAACAACACTATAATACAAATACACATCTATTTACACGTATATAAAATACTGACAGATTAGCAACAACACTATAATACAAATACACATCTATGTACACGTATATAGAATACTGACAGATTAGCAACAACACTATAATACAAATACACATCTATGTACACGTATATAGAATACTGACAGGTAAGCAACAACACTATAATACAAATACACATCTATGTACACGTATATAGAAAACTGACAGATTAGCAACAACACTATAATACAAATACACATCTATGTACACGTATATAGAATACTGACAGATTAGCAACAACACTATAATACAAATACACATCTATGTACACGTATATAGAATACTGACAGATTAGCAACAACACTATAATACAAATACACATCTATGTACACGTATATAGAATACTGACAGATTAGCAACAACACTATCATACAAATACACATCTATGTACACGTAAATAGAATACTGACAGATTAGCAATAACACTATAATACAAATACATGTCTATGTACACGTATATAGAAAACTGACAGATTAGCAATAACACTATAATACAAATACACATCTATGTACACGTATATTGAATACTGACAGATTAGCAACAACACTATAATACAAATACACATCTATGTACACGTATATAGAATACTGACAGGTAAGCAACAACACTATAATACAAATACACATCTATGTACACGTATATAGAAAACTGACAGATTAGCAACAACACTATAATACAAATACACATCTATGTACACGTATATAGAATACTGACAGATTAGCAACAACACTATAATACAAATACACATCTATGTACACGTATATAGAATACTGACAGATTAGCAACAACACTATAATACAAATACACATCTATGTACACGTATATAGAATACTGACAGATTAGCAATAACACTATAATACAAATACATGTCTATGTACACGTATATAGAATATTGACAGATTAGCAATAACACTATAATACAAATACACATCTATGTACACGTATATAGAATACTGACAGATTAGCAATAACACTATAATACAAATACACATCTACGTACACGTATATAGAAAACTGACAGATTAGCAACAACACTATAATACAAATACACATCTATGTACACGTATATAGAATACTGACATATTAGCAATAACACTATAATACAAATACACATCTATGTTCACGTATATAGAATACTGACAGATAAGCAATAACACTATAATACAAATACACATCTATGTACACGTATATAGAATACTGACAGATTAGCAACAACACTATAATACAAATACACATCTATGTTCACGTATATAGATTACTGACAGATTAGCAACAACACTATAATACAAATACACATCTATTTACACGTATATAAAATACTGACAGATTAGCAACAACACTATAATACAAATACACATCTATGTACACGTATATAGAATACTGACAGATTAGCAACAACACTATAATACAAATACACATCTATGTACACGTATATAGAATACTGACAGGTAAGCAACAACACTATAATACAAATACACATCTATGTACACGTATATAGAAAACTGACAGATTAGCAACAACACTATAATACAAATACACATCTATGTACACGTATATAGAATACTGACAGATTAGCAACAACACTATAATACAAATACACATCTATGTACACGTATATAGAATACTGACAGATTAGCAACAACACTATAATACAAATACACATCTATGTACACGTATATAGAATACTGACAGATTAGCAACAACACTATAATACAAATACACATCTATGTACACGTATATAGAATACTGACAGATTAGCAATAACACTATAATACAAATACATGTCTATGTACACGTATATAGAAAACTGACAGATTAGCAACAACACTATAATACAAATACACATCTATGTACACGTATATAGAATACTGACAGATTAGCAACAACACTATAATACAAATACACATCTATGTACACGTATATAGAATACTGACAGGTAAGCAACAACACTATAATACAAATACACATCTATGTACACGTATATAGAAAACTGACAGATTAGCAACAACACTATAATACAAATACACATCTATGTACACGTATATAGGATACTGACAGATTAGCAACAACACTATAATACAAATACACATCTATGTACACGTATATAGAATACTGACAGGTAAGCAACAACACTATAATACAAATACATGTCTATGTACACGTATATAGAAAACTGACAGATTAGCAATAACACTATAATACAAATACACATCTATGTACACGTATATAGAATACTGACAGATTAGCAACAACACTATAATACAAATACACATCTATGTACACGTATATAGAATACTGACAGATTAGCAATAACACTATAATACAAATACATGTCTATGTACACGTATATAGAAAACTGACAGATTAGCAACAACACTATAATACAAATACACATCTATGTACACGTATATAGAATACTGACAGATTAGCAACAACACTATAATACAAATACACATCTATGTACACGTATATAGAATACTGACAGGTAAGCAACAACACTATAATACAAATACACATCTATGTACACGTATATAGAAAACTGACAGATTAGCAACAACACTATAATACAAATACACATCTATGTACACGTATATAGGATACTGACAGATTAGCAACAACACTATAATACAAATACACATCTATGTACACGTATATAGAATACTGACAGGTAAGCAACAACACTATAATACAAATACATGTCTATGTACACGTATATAGAAAACTGACAGATTAGCAATAACACTATAATACAAACACACATCTATGTACACGTATATAGAATACTGACAGATTAGCAATAACACTATAATACAAATACACATCTATGTACACGTATATAGAAAACTGACAGATTAGCAACAACACTATAATACAAATACACATCTATGTACACGTATATAGAATACTGACATATTAGCAATAACACTATAATACAAATACACATCTATGTTCACGTATATAGAATACTGACAGATAAGCAATAACACTATAATACAAATACACATCTATGTACACGTATATAGAATACTGACAGATTAGCAACAACACTATAATACAAATACACATCTATGTACACGTATATACAATACTGACAGATTAGCAACAACACTATAATACAAATACACATCTATGTACACGTATATAGAATACTGACAGATTAGCAACAACACTATAATACAAATACACATCTATGTACACGTATATAGAATACTGACAGATTAGCAACAACACTATAATACAAATACACATCTATGTACACGTTTATAGAATACTGAGATGTCTAGTAATTAACTGTACCTAATCATTTCTGTTACAACTCATGCCAGAGGTTGCGGGTTCGATCCCCAGCTCGACCCGATGCCTCTTAAAATACAACACTCTATCCATGAAGCGGATTCGAGAGCGATTCATAAAAGCTTTGATCTTTCTTCACAATCGAGCTTAACAAAATTGGTATCAAATTAACATTTCTCATAAAATACAGTTTATAATCAGGTGTTTAAAGAGAGACCGAAAACCGGATATCAATCGTTTAATTTTGAATATGTCTTATTATATAAACTATTATGATACATACTTTATGAGTGAGGTTTTTATTCAAAAATGTTTTTCGCCAGAGGTGGTAAAACAAAAGGAGCGGAGTTACATAAAGAATGAATAATTGTGTTAACATATAAACAAGAAGTTGACATCACTGCTTAAATATTTCAAACAACAGTCAATCGTTTTTATTTTGTCTTTGACAAGATAACATGTATCAATTTCGTTATCAAATCTAAATTTAGAATTGAAGTTTCTACTATCAGTTCTAATATCCTCCTCCACCACCTCCACCTCCTCCTCCTCCACCACCACCTCCTCCTCCGCCTCCTGCTACACCATCACCACCTGGACCTCCTCTACTAACCCTACCGCCCCAAAAACCGAAACCTCCACCCCTGCCTCCTCTCCCGCCTCCACCAGCGACAGCATAACCACTTCGACCGCCTTGACTTATCCAACCACCCCCATAGCCCCCAACACCAGCTCGACCAATTCCCCCACCTGCACCGCCAGCTCTACCATTGTTTGTAAACCATGCATTCCAAAAATAATTCCCTTTATCACTACCTTCAACTTTAATAATGCCACCTCCATTTGCTATTTCATGATGTAGCCAAATTCGTCCACTTATTGCATCGATCCAACCCACACGATTCCCGCCATCCGTCATTATCCAAAAACCACTTGTTAAGGCTCCACCACCACGTCCGCCTGCTCCAGTTTCGTTTGTTCTTGGCACAATATAAATAGAGGTGCTCACAATTGCATTATTTGTAGCAACTCCTCTAGTCAAGGCGGTGCGCTGTCTCCCGTTGATACCGGAAGACCACCCATCATGTCCGCCGATACCCCTCCCTTCTGGTAGACTATTGGCCCTAGCCTCACCATTTAATGAAGACCCCAAATTCGGTACAGTTCCTCCACGTCCGCCTTGACCTCCTGCATATACCTGTCCTGGTAGACCAGGTTCCCCGGCGCCACTAGTATGTGGTTCAACATGAATTCCTTTACCAACTGATCCACTCCCTCCCAGTCCGCCTCGTCCGCCTTGGCCTCCAGTATATAACTGTCCTGGTAGACCAGGTTCCCCAGCGCCGCTAGTATGTGGTCCAACATGAATTCCTTTACCAACTGATCCACTCCCTCCCAGTCCGCCTCGTCCGCCTTGGCCTCCAGTATATAACTGTCCTGGTAGACCAGGTTCCCCGGCGCCGCTAGTATGTGGTCCAACATGAATTCCTTTACCAACTGATCCACTCCCTCCCAGTCCGCCTCGTCCACCTTGGCCTCCAGTATATAACTGTCCTGGTAGACCAGGTTCCCCGGCGCGACCAGTATGTGGTCGAACATGAATACCTTTACCAACTGATCCACTCCCTCCCAGCCCACTTCGTCCGCCTTGACCGCCTCGTCCGCCTATATGTTTACCACCTGGTATGCCTGGCTCCCCTGCTCTGGTATAACTTAGCCCATGTTTTGCGGATATTTTAGGTTTGGCATGTTTTAAATATGTAGCCTTCGTTGGTCCAACAGGACCAGTGATCACACTATTCCCTCTACGCAGATCTTGTGCTCGTTCAGTTTTGCGATAAGTTAATGCCGGATTAGGTACACCAGCTAAAATAAAACAATTATACTTAATTACCATAAATTATTTGTTTCTTTTCATCTGTTTAAATGAGAGTTACGTTATTTTAGCATACATAAAGTTGTTTATTTCATCAAGTTTTAGTGGTTGAAAATGTGATAATTTTTTTAGAATGGTTAGTGCCGACAATATAAGGCCTACCATCTAAAATAATGAAATTGCGATGACCCCGCCAAAGGTCGAACACGACGACGACGTGATTTATCCACGGGTGGCGAAAGCATATATCAATCCTTAAAACCCAAACTTACAACCAATTCCTTTCTTTTGATACAAAATTCACAAAATGTGTTGGTTAGTTTAGGACGAGTTGTTTGCAAAATTTTTGAAAACGCCAAAGGTGCCACTCGAAGTCCAGTGAAATACCTGCAGTTACTTATCTCTGTTTTATACTTATGTTTTTCTCGTGTGGACATTTCAAGTATCGAAAAAAAATTTCTTTGAGTAAGAACGGCCGCAACTTTGAAGCATTTCTTGTATTTTTTTTAAACATTTAAATGCTTCTGCAAGGACATATAAACCTGGGGCATTTAAACAACTCGCGCTGTGACGTCAGATATAAAGATAATTGACGTCAATTATATTTTTTTGAATTCTGAAAAGCAAGCGATTGTGTTAAAAGATTGTGTTAAAAGAAAAGATGATAATATTCAAATAGAAATAAGACGCGTATAACTCAGGACGAAATATTCCTATCCGAACATTAAATAAATGATGTACTCTTATAATACAACGCATAACACACATAGGTTGCATTCTCTCCTCGAGAAATAATGAATGAACTCCATTATGCTAAGGAATCCGCAATGTATTCAATAACGAAACACGTAAAGTCAAAATAAGTTGTTGTGAATGCAACAAAAAAAAAATACTAAACTTACCTTTAACTTGGCAATACGTCAACACAAGTGTGAGTAAAACGTGCAGCAAATTCATGTTGCATTTACATCTGCCGAGTGTGTAGATACGACAGATGAAACGTGATTATAAATAAGCATTATCTGTGTCCTGGTTCAAATAAAAACAGAATGATTGATCCTATAAACGTCAATTATAATAGTTTGTAGCAAGGAAATTAAAAAGGGATATTATCGTGTATGCAGTATTACGCTGTTGCGGAATGTGTGTGTTGAGGGATAAACGAAACACTAGACTATAACGAATAAAGCTCTCCCGTCTTAGGTCCGTTACAGAGAACTTACATTTGATCACGATGGTTGGTCAGTTGTTTCAGATAAAGTTAAACAATTCACATTTAGCTAGGAATTGTGGGACGGGTACAGAATTCACTTTTTTTTCATGGAGGTTAAACAGACCTGATACGGGAGATGTTAGGGACAGGAATAGTTGTTGTTGTTGTTGTTGTTGTATGGTGTTTAGCGTCGCTTTCAACAATTTTTCAGTCATATCGCGACGGTGTCTACTTGAGACAGTATTTTTAAGCGCTGTCACACTGGAGTATCATGCAGCAGACACATGGTATGATACCCCACCCAGTCACATTATACTGACACCGGGCTGACCAGACCTAGAACTCTCCTCTAAATGCTGAGCGTCAAGCGAGGAAGCTTCTAGTACCATTTTTTAAAGTCTTTGGTATGACTCGGCCGGGGATTGAACCCACGACCTTCCGCATGCGAGGCGGATGCTCTACCATTAGACCACGCCGCGGTTGGACAGGAATAGACTAATGATAGATTTTTTTTATAGTTTTAATCGAACATGCTGTGACAGTTTCGTGCCCTGGACACACAACTTAATGTGAAACTGTTTGTTAACGGCAATATTTCGGCAATTTTAATAGTATTCAAATAAATTGGTAAAAGGTCATGTTGACACCATCGTTAATACTTTTTATAAAGTATTATTTTTGTTGTTTTGTTGTTAAATTATCAACCCGGTATGGTTAAAGGGTTACATATGAGTGTTGGCAAGCATATGAACACCGCAGCTCATGAACAGTATCATATTAAAATATTTTTAGTTTTTAATGCTGATGATGTAGTCATATTTGCAAACTCGTCTTAAATTATTGTGATAGATGGAGATTTGTTGTAAATGTTAAAACAAAAGATTCAAAAAAGGTGGAAGATAACAATACAATTCATTTCTTTTATTTCAAGAGCAATACTTTAGAGCTAATAAACAAGTTCACATATTTAAGTATAGTCTTCACGACAGGTGATTTCTTTGCAGAAGCAAAAAGTACTCTTTGCAACTTTTGAAATGAATATATATTTACATTTATTCGTAAATTTAACAATTAAGCATGAACTACAGTTAGTCCTATTCTTAATAATGATAGTGAAATTAGTGGGGGGGGGGGGGGGGGGGGGGGGGGGGGGGGGTTGCGAAGTTTTTGTATAGGTCCCTCTTGTAGCTTACATATATATCCCATATCAAGTAGTATACATATGTATGGACGTATCATATGTGCATATTCTTACAAAAACAATTAATAAACAACTACAGAGTATGATGAGACTCGACAGACATGTCTTCTTGTGCCTATATAACAAGCGAAATAGCCAAGAAAATGGCATTCTGTTTTCCCTTCTTGCTTGTGATCTGTTACATATGCTTTGGAGTTCAAGATCGCCCAACAAAGGTTGGCTTTCCATGTCTTTCGGTCTTTATCCAAGTACTTAATGGCGTGTAATAACATATATCATATCTTATTACTGTCGTCAACTTCCATTCCGATGCTTAAGTCCAATGTGTTCATGCAAAAAGATCCCAGAAAGATAAAACACGGGGCGGTAGTGCAATGGATAGTGTTGGCCGCTCACGCCAGAGGTTGCTGGTTCGATCCCCCGCTCAACCCGTTGCCTTTCATAAATCAACACTCAGTACTAGTTCTACCCAGGAAGCGGACTCGAATGCGGCTCATACAAGCTCTGAGCTTTTATCGCAATCGAGCTAAAATAAAACGTTCATTTAGTCTTCGCCTTGACACTGTTACACTGTAAATGAGGAACAGCATCATAAAATATGTTGAAGCCGTAACATACCATGTAAATACAGGGCATTACATTTTCTGTACAAATGTAATAATGTTACTATTTATATTCATATTTTATAATAAAAACGACGAAACAACATATTTGATTTCGTTATTCAGGATATAATGTCAGAAATTGCATAGGAAATGATAAAAGTCGGTACATTAAACAAGAGTTGTCAGAAGAGCAACAAAGCTCGCCTCTGGGTGTCTAAGTCCAAAAAGGGCCATAACCGTGCAAAAATGCAATCCAGAGTTATGTTTTTTATCTCTGTGTGTTCCATTGATGATGGTTAACACACATGCAATGTTTCATTCATATCCAATGAGTGGTTGCATAGATATTTGAAACTTGTACGCAAACCTGGGTGTCTACAGACGACGACGACGCCGACGCCGGGGTCATGACGATACCTCTCCTTGGACTTCGTCCCGGCGAGCTAAAATGTACTCTCGATTTCAATATCATTCGCCGTTCTTAGGTTGTACACGTAAAACTGGCTAAGTAGCATCCCAGAAAGTTTATATTTTTTATTGGATTCAAATACAAAACATGCTACAGTACTGCAATATTATTTGCGTACTCCTGGAATATCCACCGTTTTTTCCTTAAAAGTTTGTGTTTGTGTAACTAAAATAAATAACTCGTGGCGAAACGTAAACTGTTTTCGTTGCGGCTCAAATACTTGTTTTCTTCGAGAAAAGGCTCACCGTGTAACGGAGATATGACGGAGTCCATTACATTGACCGAGTTCCATGGATAAATTTAATAATTACTCCAATGGAACAGCTGCTTAATTAATAATTCAATAATTAATCATTTTGATAAAATGTTGAGATATTGCGATTAGTTATTCGCCGGAAACAGCAAAAGCACGCCGTCTGTTCGCTACCCGTTGCTTCTCAGCGCCAAAATCGTTACAAATGATACCTTAATCGCGAATCTCGAACCCATTTTATTTAATCAAAATGTATGCCCAAAGCTAAAATACCGTCAGTGGAAACGCGTTTATGGGAAAGTAAAAGAAAAATATCTACTTATATTTAATGAATGAGTTCGTCACGAATAAAAATGTAATGACATTGACGATATGAAAAAGTTTTCTTAAAAGAAGAAACAAAAAACACGTACTAATTTAATAGAGTAGTTTTTATTCTCCATTTTAATTCCAAGGATTGTATATTCATTTAACATATAGGCAGATCGTTTGCAGAAAATACAATATCTCTTTCTTATCAATTACAAAATAAGACGAGAGAGAGAGAGGTGTTAAAATTAAATTTAGTTCTTAAGATTATTGACAGCTTCCCTGCTCGATCTGCAAATCGTCGATGGCGATATCTCCACGGTAACCATTCCCAACGGTTGCACGTATTGCAATGTTGTAGTTATGGGAGCAGAAGGCAGGCACTGAAGCATTGCGCCATTCGGATCCATGGTCCCCAGTAATTTCAAACAGAGTTGTATTTATGCCCGTTACTTGATCCTGGAAAATAAATCTTCTCACAATTAAATTAATCGGTGGGTAGTTAATAATCGATTGTTTAGAAGCAATCTTCCGCTTCCGGGATTGCTGAATTGCGCATGCTTGGAGGAAATATATCAAAACATGATTTGGATATTTCTGTTCTCGAAAGTTTGTGTTTGACTAATATTCGCCTTATGTTACAAAAGAAAACTGGTAATGACGGTTTAATATATTACTTATATTTTTTACACACTCCATTCAAGGAGAAATATGACGGGTTGTTTTTTGGTGGAGGAATACGAGCATGCGATTTCTGGAATAAAATTGCATTTCAAAGAAGCAGATTTAATTTTTATTTCATAATTTCTAAAACAAAGGAAAATCGATGTAACACAATATAAAGGATACCAAATACTATATTTTCACCCGTTTTAATTAGTATAATAGAAAACAAACTTGGTAAGATATATCCGTTTTTATTTTTAAAGGGAGTATATATACCTTTAACTCTCAATATAACAAACATAACAAATGCAAATATTTACATAAAAATTACATATTTGCAAAGTATATAATTGTATATTGACACTTTATTGTATGCGTCGGTTTTCAGAAGCTAAATCATTTGATTTGTCTACCTCTTCTACTTTGAGCGAACTGCCTTCGGTATTCCAATCAATTATTGTAAACTGCGACGGAATAAATAAATGTGTATAGATGCATAGTTTACGACTGGTGTAAACACTTACACTCTAGTGATTTATAAACATAACATAACTTTTTTAAAGAATTTATTTACTGGCGTGTAAGTGTTCTATAAGGTTAAGGTAGCCAGCGAATCACGGAGAAAATGTCAACAACTGAACAAAAACAAGGTCAGATCACAACATAACGGTTCGAAAGTTTTTAATTGTGTGCACTCTGCATAATACCATTAGTCCATTCGTTGTGACGTATTTCACCTTTGCTATGTAAAATCTAGTCTTCAATATTGTTTGTGATAATTGCCTGTGCAATACGTAGTAAATTTTTGGAAGGCAAGGGTAGCGAATGCCTTCTATAGCAATAGTGCTACCCAGAGTACACTTTTGTTCTATACCTTTGTTATACTGTTGACCGCGATTTTTTTTCCTCCGACCTATAAAATAGTTCCAAAAGTTGCAAAATACAGTTTCCATAAGAGAAATGCTGTTATAATGCAATAACATATACAGAAATACTGTAATAACGTGATACTTAAATATGTAAAATACAAAAAACTACTGTTATTAAGCGATACTTAGTTCTGTTAAATACACCGAAATACTGTAATAACGCGATATTGAAATGTGTTAAACACACCGAAATACTGTCATAATGCAATACTTAAATATGTTAAATACACAAACATACTGTTGCCCCGCGACACATACGATAACATTATAATTACTGTTAAATACACAGTTTATTTTTTAAATTAGAAAACGTCAACATGGTTTCTAAATGAATCTATTTCATACCTTACTTTTTCTTGACTTTTTCTCTTTACAAGATGTCAACTGAATAGTTATTACTAGTTTTACTTTGCTTCGTGTGTTATTGATTGATGGTTAACTCTGTGTAGTCTCTGGTGCCATTTACATTTACCATTTGTTTTACATATCACCTCTATAAGGAACAAAACACACTCGGACATATTAATTACCGTGAGTCATCATATAATGTAATGTCTCAAAATAACGTCATTTTACCTTGATAAATCGACCGGCGTTATTTATGTATTCGGGCAAG
Organism: Panopea generosa; assembly: GCA_029582155.1. NCBI lineage: Eukaryota > Metazoa > Mollusca > Bivalvia > Adapedonta > Hiatellidae > Panopea > Panopea generosa. The sequence continues at coordinate 6,664,746 of CM055911.1, forward strand.
TCGGAAAGTACTTCGACAATTTACGTACGAGAGCTTAGTTACACGGAAGACACCGAGCGATGAACGGAAGTGATTTTACACTAAGTTAATACAAAAAAATATGTCATGTGTTTATTACACTCATTCGGCGTAAATTATGTGATAAAATATACTATATATCTTTCGTTCAAATCTGATCACCATCGAAGTAAAAATTTACATTTCAGTTTGTGGAATAAACACCGTCAGTTACATAATACTGGCACTAATTTCATCAAACTATTGAGTCTAAAATCTCAGGCTCAAACTCAAATTTGCCGATTTTTATTTACCTTTTAATTGTAACTTTTTGGAATAAAACTTTATTTCTTTTAAATATTTTTTCTAATAATGTAACATTCAAATTGACAAATCTCGCTAGAAACTGTAACAGTTGTTAATTACTTTTAAAATTGTTTTTAAGGCAAAAATTACTAAATTTCAGATTTTGACTTTGAGTCTGATTTGTTCACTCAGAAGATTGATGAATTTTAGTCCATGTTTTATGAGTTGATGTTTTTTTCTCTTATCGTTGTTCAGTGACTCAGTTAGAGAGACTGGCAGGCTAATATCAATCTAATTGAATATTTGTTTGAATTTAATAATTTAATAATTCGTACCAAAGTAAAACTGATAAAATCGACTATTTCCAATTATCAAATATTTAATGTTTTTCTTTTTGATTTAAATTATAACGGATTGAGAACGAAGTATGTTGGAATTTTACGAACTTTTTTAACAAAAAAAAACGTAAGTGTACTTAATTCAATAAGTACATTTTCACGTCATAAAAATTATAAAATCAAAAAGTAAGTTCTCGTTCGATGTCGAAAATGTGTTACAGATATTTAAAGAAGTTTTTTTTTTATTTCTTCCTTTAATAAAAGGGTTAAAAATGAGAAATAGATCACACAAAAATAACTGTAAGCGAAAAAATCTTTAAATTTAAAAAAAAAAAAAAAACGTTCAACACCTAGAGCTACAATCAAGTCCATTCTTTTGATACCAAAATCACAAAAAAATATGTTGGTTGGTTCAGGGGAAGTTGTGTTTCCAAGAACACCAAATGTACCACCTAAAATTTAGTGCCTGCAGTAGGTGCCTCTTATTACATGTCTCTGGCATTGCCATACTGAAGAATATTTTAACAGAACTACTACATGAAAAGCATCGTTTAACTGTGATGCACACGCAAAACGTGGTTTCTGTCACCAAAGTCAGATCTTCTTCATGTTTTAAGATTTGTGGAGTACATATTTTTAAGCGAGATTTTAAGTTTTAAAATAGAACACTTCCGTAAACAAAGTTGTTGTCGTCGTCGTCGTCGTCGTTGCTATTGTTGTATGGTGTTAAGCGTAGCTTTAAAAAACATTTCAGTCATATGGTTCTGTGGTTCATTATAGATAAATGAACTGTTACCGAGCTACGTTATTAAATATTCCTGTGTAGTTTACGACAGTGTAGATCCCCATCGATCTCACTTCAGCTCCGTTCATGGAGTAATACAGTATTAAACAAACTGGTGTATATTCTTTCATCATAGGTGAAATAGACATTACAATAGAGCTAAAACAAATTATTCTAAACAAAATATTGGCGTGTGTCTTTTTTCCAATTCACAAATATGTTTGAAGTTTTACCTCAGTTTGAATTTCCAGCGATCTAATGTCCAATCCATACATGGAGTAGTAAAACGTTAAACAAACAGATGTATTTGCTGTCATCATAGGTGACACGATAGTGGCGTGATCACCTGGATGCCTTGGAGATGATGTTTCAATGTATAGATAATGACCAAAAGCTAACAAAAATAAAAGATAAACATTAATTTATTTTTGATAAACATTTTATTTTACCGTTCCCGTAATCTTCGATGCGCAATTAAAGAGACATGCGACAATGTTAAAATCGAATGTACGCACCAAGTTTATCTGTACACTTATGCATGCATAACCATAACCAGATAATATATACAATGTATATATATATATATAAATATTATAATCTGACACTATATTTCAGAAATAATTAACATTTTCCTTTAAACAGGTGGTACCACGCCACTTTTGAAAATATTAGTAAAATTCTTAAATATCACAAATCGGTATACTTTTTATCATACCAAACAACTGTTGAAAATAAAATATAATATAATTTTTTAACTTTTCAAGGGCGATAACTTCGCCATTAATTATCAGATTCGGTCAGCTTAAGAACATACCTGAGATACTATGGTTATACAACTACTGTGTGAATTTCTTAAAGACCAAACGAAAGGTACAGGTGCCATAGTGCATACAACGTAAAAAACACATACAACCAGACAGACGGACGGCGGAACAGGATGCACACAATAGCTTATATTGAGCTTTACCAACATAATTACGGTTATATAAATACTAGGTAAACATAACTAACGAATATCATCTAAATATGCAGTGCTAGAGTGAATTCAAACTCAGATAACTCTATGATTATCCAGTCGTCATAACGGCCAGTTGAAGAAGTTGTCCGAGATGTTATGAAATATGGCACTACAGTATAGTGAAACATTAGGGAGCTATAGTGGACATAGGGCCAAATACGTTGTTATCCAAGGGTCATTACTAAGACATAGTGTATCTGAGTCGGCCAGTTCAAGATCTTGTTCGAGAAAGTGTCTATGATATCTCAGCCTTCGTTTCAGTTTTTACTTTAATATATTATTCAAATTAGGAAAGCGTATGGATATGTATTAAAACCTGTCTGTCAGTACATGTAGTACTTTGATTTTTATATGCTAAGCGAATGCATATTCAAAGCGACAGCGGCCCAAGATCTTACGAAGCTTGTAAAATAAATCATCATAAAAGACAAGTAAAACCTACAGTTGCCAAATGTGTGGTCATTATAAGGTCCAGTATTAGTTGATGGTGTGGTCCCTGAATTTAGAAGCCAGTCGAAATCGTCTACAGCACCCTGTGTCCATTTACATAAGCCATGTTCGAAGGAACACTTGTCGACGAGTAGGCGTGCTACAACGAGTAGCTTTGATAGTTATATATATACATATGGAAAGAATAAAGCAATGATAGACTTTAAAAACGCAACGCAAAACATCGATTTTTTATTTGATAATATAACATCTTTCTACCTTTCCTTGCAATTTCCGATAACTATATTTCATGAGTTTGAGGTGCGGATGGAAATTTCCAACCCGAGGGATAACTGTTTGAGCGGTTATGAGGCTCTCCCGAGTTTAAGCCAAAACAGTTATCCCGAGGGACGGAGTTTTCAATCCGCACCGAAAAAAAAATATGAAACTTAAGATAATTTTTCTTGTATACAACCCTGTGTGATTATTTAAAGATTTTTATTCCGGTTTATTTTTTTATAGTAGCGCAAGGATACCATAGTGTTTATGAATGAAAACGTCATAATACGAGGATTTTATGACTGGCGTTACGTCATAGTGGGAGGATTTGTCACAGCACGGAGATTTTATGAATAGCGTTACATCATTGCGCGAGAATTTTATCTCGGCCCTTGAGTGAGATAGAAATATCGGTAAAAATGCTGATATCCTTATATTATATCCGGTGTGCAAGAAATCAAAATATTATGCAAGTATCAGTCTTTTTTATTGTAGAAGGATGTTATATTTAAAAAAAAATCGATGAAGAACTCATTTTGTTTACTTAGAGGCGGTTCGGTTTTCTTAAGAAAATTGCACAACAGCAATCAATATCGATCGCTGATTGGATTATTGACTTGTTTGATTAACATCCGGCGTTAGGGTATATACTAATTATATTGCTGTTGTTTTTTATCTGTTATTTCATCAATATTTTTTAGTTTTTAAATATATAGAGCAAATTAGAATAGAACATCTTTTATTTCGTATTATTCTATATCTGTACATGTATAGTGTATAGCCAATCACCCTCCCCAGATGTTACCACGTGACCGCACAGTATGTAGAAGTTTATTGTATCCAATATTATTTATAGTGCACAGTTAAAAATCCAAGATGGCGACTTAAAAAAAGGAAAAATGGCGTCTCGTCCAATATGGTTTTCACCACAATACATACTCGTACAATATATTCCAATATTGTACAAGACCTATAATAGCAATAACAATAATAATAATAATAATAATTCTACCAATACTCATGATAATGATGATATCCGGAGTTCTACATTACGTACCTTTACAGCGATGGTTTGTGAAAAGGAAGTCGTCAATGGCAATATCACCTTCGTATGAGCTTCCAACCTCAGCTCGTATCAAAATTTGATAAGGATGTGGAGCGACAAGACTAAATATGTCCAGCGATGCGCTCAACCAAACGTTTCCATGGTCCCCACTTTGAGAGAACAATTGTGTACGTTTGTGCGTACACAGGTCCTAAATATACATGTATAAGGTAATTTGGTAACTAACATCTAAAAAAAAAAGAAGACAAACAAATCTAAAATATGTTTTAATCCTTTGTTTATGAAATAATTTAGACAGTATGTATAGTTTAGTTCAAAAGATACACATGGACTTATAAATAACAACAACAACATTAACAACAAAAATGATTATGTTAATAGTTAATGATAAAATATAATCAACTTATAACAGAATATTATCCTGTATAACTATATAATTAATTATATAATATTATAAGTTAATAAAGATACCCAATAAATTAATTTCGTATCACCATAAGCAGGTATACGACAATCCAGCCACAACTCCATACATCGTTTTTTAATTAAACATTCGCAATATCTTTATTTTTAACATTAAAATTTATATATTGTAAGAAAACTAAAAATGTAACTTCTTTATTCTACAAAGGAATCAACATGATGAATTCGCTATTTTCTATCAACTTTATGCATGATTTCTTTTTTCTAAATTAAATATTCGCAATACTTTTGTTTTACTTTTAATATAAAGATACCCATGTAAAGCAAGTTATCACAGTAACTTCAGTTATTCTACAATTATTATGTGAACTTCGCAATTTCATGCCCAATTAGATCATTCGTCTGACTACCAATCCAGGGTCCTGTAGTTCGAATCCCCATCCGGCCATAATCTCCGTAATGGTTGATATACGACATTAGATCTCATTATCATTCGTCTCTCACACAGGATCCCAGAAACAGCGGTTAGGTTGACTGATCGTCTGTTAGCCCTCGATGGCATAAAAACGATGCTAAATATCTAATCAATCGTAATTTCGTTTATCACAATAGTAATTGGCAAAACCCCAAATGTCTTACCTCAATGATCACCTGCAAGGATCCTATATTTGACCCATACATGTTGTAAAAGAATGAGAAGCAGGTGTCGTCGTGGCTCGGTTCCATCATTGGTGATTTCAATATAGCGTAATCGCCAGGGATACGCGGAGATGAAGTTTCAATGTAAAGATATTTACCGTCAGCTGAAATAAGATGTATCTATATATTCGTTTGAATACCGACATAACTAATTAAAAACAAACGTAATATAAAAAGAGGGTATAATAGTATATGTAACATTTTCAATTTATAAATATATTATTCTCAAAGGCAAACAGGCCATGTCTGCCGTTGTAAAAAAAAACAAGCATCTTTTATATGCTGATAATTCCGGAATATCCTGGTTACTGTAGTTTGTAGTACGGACCAAGCTCTCTGATTGGGTCCGTTAAATAGCAATGTTGGGAAACCCCATTTGAGCATGTTGATTGGTCGATTGCGTCAGGGAAAGTTTGAATGACGCCACAGTTTGGTAAGCGCTCAAGCGCAATCTGATCACCTCGGCCTTTATGCTACGCAATAGACCTCTGACATAATAAGGAGCCATTTTGGAAATACTTTCAGTCACATGATAAAATAAAATGGCGGTCCCCTTATATACATGTACGTTGAAAATATAAACGTTTGTTAATCAAGACTGATATTTTAAATTTCCCTATAAATATGACCCATGTCGAGTGTATAAATAAAAAAATCGATATAACAACGCCATATATAATCAACTTAATGACGGATACATTATTTGTTACTTTCACGCGAATGAACACAGACTTGTAACACAGGCGATTCGCGTTGGTGTATTCTAGAGCTATACACGAGGTGTATTCTACGGAGGATACGGAAATACCCGATGTTTCACGATTGCGCTCAAGCGTTGCTATGAATTGTGGGACAGGCATAAAATTCCCTGCGTTTTCTTTGAGGTTTTATAAACCTGATTGGGGAGACATCAGGTTCTGGTATAGACTATGATCACTGGGTAATACCAGCCCCAAATTGAAACTATACTGTGTATGGAGCTTAAATATGTACATGAAAAATTGGTTGACTTCAAACTTCCATTGCATCTTAGGAAGACAGAGTCATTTTTTTTGGATCTAAACTTAGGTTAAGATGTCAGTTAAGATCTCAGTCCAGTCTGAATATTACATGCAATGGGACTAATATTAAGGCAGCCAATTCAGTTTTATGTCCTGGTCCAACACTGGATCAACATCTAGCATGTGAGGAATAGCTAGGACACAGATTAATAAGGCAGATGCTAGGTTGACCTTTTTTACACCGAAGGTTAAGCATACCAGGAAACCATTGGTGAAGGTCTCTTGTACTGTGTCACCTTTAGTATTCATGTTCGTTCGTGTATCCCAGTTTGACCCAGGAGTTCATACTTTAATCCATGTAAAATAAACTCAAACACTTTGTTCTTAACTTGGGTTACATGTCTCCTATTGGATCGGGACATTTTAAGAGTTTAAACTGGTCACCAATCCCAAATTGACTTGATCATGATAACTATTTGACATGTTCAAAAATTAAGTTTGTTCCGAATAATTATCTTGGTAAACATTGTGTGCCACCTAACTCTGTGTACGAGCGCTGTACCCGGTTTAGCAAGTAGAAAACCTAAATATTCATTTATTATAATATTGATCTCAGAATTTCAGTTTCAATGTTCTTTATTCAGTTTACCATGTATTTTAAATTTAATTCTGTCCTGTTAGATTGGTTTATTTTCTTATATTTTTTTCAGTACCTTTTTATTTCTGTAATTTACTGTTAAGCATAGTAAGCATGAATTGACAGCATAAAGTATAGCACTATGATAAATATTATGATTTAAACATATCAACAAGATGTTGATTATATTAGTTTTTACTTCATGTATTTTGTCTTTATTATACTGAACAGAACAGCTAACGCGCCACTAACACATTATGAGGAAAGGATATAGAAAAAAAGCTTTCGAAGCTTGTGTAAATCTGCTTCCGTAAACAGTCGTATGAAACCTGATTTGACTACCCATTTAACTCTTTACTTCATATAGACGCCTTTGGACACCTCTAATATAGAAGGCTTTTGAATTATTGGGTAAATTATGTTTATATTAACTGACAGAGTGGAAAACAGTGCAGGAAGTGTTCAGATTTCTCGTTACGAGCAATCTGAACTCTTCCTGCACCGTTTTCAAAGGTCTTCTGTGATTGGTGCAGGAAAACGCGTATCTATGGAGTAAAGGGTTAAATAATTTTGAAAGTATTCCAATTACTGTCAAATTTACTGATACAGTCATGGTCATTGTTATCTTATATGTTCTTTATTCAAAACCGAATTTCAAGGATAATGCTTTTGAGCTTTTTGAGAAAAAAAATACTTAAAAATATTATGTACAAATAAAACCCAAAATGTTAGGTGGCGGGTTAGCTGTTCCGTACAGAGATTTTTCAATGATATTTGAATTAATGAATTTGCCATTAATAAATTCGTGCACTATTGGGTAATTTGTACTAGTGCCCGTACTATCATTAAACTTTATCTATACTTAGAATAGGTATGATGTGAACTCATATAATCATAAATTACTGTATACATACTATATAATACCAAAGAGATAGCAATTATATGGTATGCGATATGAAATAATAATGAAGTGGCCTGTCAGACATACTCCTATCTAGGAATCTAACAACATCGCCCCTATACAGCTATGTTTCTAAAGACGATTGCTATTGTTTTTGTCACATTTTTTCCTATGGATCGAACTTTATGAAACATCCCAGTATTTCAGTTTAATGTGTGTTCATGCAATATCAGAAATAAAAAAAAACGTTGTTACCGTTATTGTTTATATTACCTTCTCATAAACATATCCGTCTTTGAAAGTTGGCTAAATAATGTAGATTTAACAAGCAATGCAAAAAAAATATTTAAAATTGTTAAAATCTAGTAATCAAATAAAACTTTACATACATGTATATGCATGCATATAATATTAATTTTCATGTAAATGGTCATTATGATCTAACTGTTTAGGATTTTTAAAAACAAAATCATTTCAGCAGAGTGTCAATTGTTTTTCAATTTTGTAATAAACATAGCATTTTTTAACATTTTGATACAGTGTATGGATAAACTTTGCTTAAAACCTCACAAATACTCTGATACCTTTTCTAATGACAATCAAATTAAAAAAAAACACTTCACCGCGAAATTTGAGAAAAAGTAGCTCTTAAAGTATGTCATCGTTAAATAAACTGCATAAACTTTTTTATACAAATTCAGCACATTTGTATAATAATTAAAATTTCAATTATATTTCATATTCAGGTTTAATTGCTTTAAATTTATTTTATACCAGTATGCATATTTCATATATTGAACACAATATAAGAGACCAATTTAAGGCGTATCCGTAAATGATTTTGCCATCCGAAATAGGGTCAGTTGTAGTATAGCGGTATGTAGTGATTCTGGCAGGTCTCGTCAAAATTGTTTCCCTTTGTACGCTGAGTTGGTACGCATGAAATACTATAGATATCGGCCTTAACTGCTTACCCGGTTAATTCGATGATGCCCGGAAATTTCCGAACATTTACGGATATAACTGAGTTCAAGATATACTAAATCATACAAGTTATTTCACGGATCTGGTGTAATTCAAATATTGGCGATAATAGTGAGTTTGAATACATGGTATTGACAACAAACAACGTATTTAATAATCAACGAACTAATCAAGTGTGATATAATAGTTAACTTATTACTTCGATGGCATGCCATTAGTATCAAGGACCACGATGGAAATAAGTGGAAGTCTGTTTTGCTGTTTTGTGTTACTGTTGGTATTGCTGTGCATTTCATGGCATGTTAACACGTGTGTATTGTCATAAATTCTATATCTTTTGTTGTTATATCATTCATGCATCATTAATGTGTACATTATTACCAAAATAAAGATGTATATTCATATATAAAGGGAGATAATCAAACTCACAACTTAGGAATTTCCGAATTTTTGGGAATTTTTTAGATGCTCATTCAGAATGTGTGTATATATATATATATATATATATATATATATATATATATATATGAGACATTCAATATTTCTAAATGCATACGTTATATATAACTTATATATAACGTCTGCATTTAGAAATATTGAATATCTCCTTTTTGAAATCCTTACGCACATACCAGTTCCATTGGTGTGGTCATAATCAGGCCCAGTACCCGAGGAACCAGTTGCCCCAGCATGCTGTATCCAGTCAAATGTATCATCGGTACTTTGTGTCCATCCACACAGGTCATTAAGAGTCAAAGGACATCTTTCTTCTACTGTCCCAAAACCACTAACAGCAGCTGTGGAATATCATTTCAATGTAATAGAATATAATGATTTCTAAAAAAGGCAATATTTTTGGTAATTAGTGAATGAAGCATGAGAATATAAATTAACATCAATACCCAAATACGTGTTCTTTGCATATAACAAACTGTCTCCGTGATAACTTATATACGACATTGCTCACTCTTGTTCGTCTCTCACCGCTTATTCAAGTAGGAAAGATATACATGTAAGTTACTTACAGCGATGAGATGTGCTCGAGTATTGGTTATCCTTTCATGATCCCATAAAACAGTGGTTAGGTTAACTGACCATCCGTTAGCCCTCGATGGCATAAAAATGACGCTAAGTATTCAATCAATCAATTTAATAATCAATCATTATCCTACTCATGTGTGGACTAGCAATTGCATTGCCATAGAGCCTCTTCAGGTATAACCCCACTATTGATTTTTGTTCTTTATTCTATAGTAAATAATAAAAGATTGAAGGCTTGTCATTCATAGAGGGACCCAAATGAAAGAAGTGAAACTTATATTTTACTCTGTAATTTTCTGTACTATTAAACTATGATGAGAAAAGTAGGGGCCATGTATCATACAAGAGATTATTGTTCTGCTGAGTGTGTTCACTGTGACAAAGTGAAAGCAGATTTACGAAATCATGTATTCATACCCAAATTTCCAAGCATCAATTTTTTTTCTAAATTCAAACATGACAAACATGCTTTTAAACTGTTCAAAATATACCAATAGGGCCATTCAAATAATGAGCATCAAAAATTTTTAAAGAAGAAGAAACAAGGATTATACATAACCACCATTATGCGACTACTCAGCGGAAGCACTTCTTTTTCCAATGGTGGTACTAAGCCTTCAAGCCATTTTTTTAAACATTAATGTAATATCACAGCTTCCTTGGTTATTTCAGAGTACCTTTTTATCTCGCTTACCTTTGGCGCATGCCTCTTTGTTACACAAATCTCCATGACAACATTTGTCATACACAACATCCGCAGATCGTGTGACCAATGATCGACCCACCAATGATGGCTGAATGTCTCCGGCACATTGCTGTAGTAAGTTACACATATATCCGCATGGCAACATCAAATATTGATATTTTTTTATAAATATGTTTATGCTAAATTAAGTATGGAATATACACAAAGACTTATCAATCGCATCATCGCTCGATTCAATGTTGTAATTACTGGACCTTTGTAACCATGGGGACCATCATACACATCGATTCAATGTTGTCATTACTGGGTCTTTGTAATCATGGGGACCACATTACACATCGATTCAATGTTGTCATTACTGGGTCTTTGTAATCACGGGGACCATTATACTCATCGATTCAATGTTGTCATAACTGGGCCTTTGTAATCACGGGGACCATTATACACATCGATTCAATGTTGTCATAACTGGGCCTTTGTAATCACGGGGACCATTATACACATCGATTCAATGTTGTCATAACTGGGTCTTTGTAATCACGGGGACCATTATACACATCGATTCAATGTTGTCATAACTGGGCCTTTGTAATCACGGGGACCATTATACACATCGATTCAGTGTTGTCATGACTGGGCCTTTGTAACCATGGTGACTATTATACATATCGATTCAATGTTGTCATGAATGGGTCTTTGATACCATGGGGACCATCATACACAATGATTCAATGTTGTCATGACAGGGTCTTTGATACCATGGGGACCATTATACACATCGATTCAATGTTGTCATAACTGGGCCTTTGTAATCACGGGGACCATTATACACATCGATTCAATGTTGTCATAACTGGGCCTTTGTAATCACGGGGACCATTATACACATCGATTCAGTGTTGTCATGACTGGGCCTTTGTAACCATGGGGACTATTATACATATCGATTCAATGTTGTCATGACTGGGTCTTTGATACCATGGGGACCATCATACACAATGATTCAATGTTGTCAAGACTGGGTCTCTGATACCATGGGGACCATTATACACATCGATTCAATGTTGTCATAACTGGGCCTTTGTTATGACGGGGACCATTATACACATCGATTCAATGTTGTCATAACTGGGCCTTTGTAATCACGGGGACCATTATACACATCGATTCAATGTTGTCATAACTGGGTCTTTGTAATCACGGGGACCATTATACACATCGATTCAATGTTGTCATAACTGGGCCTTTGTAATCACGGGGACCATTATACACATCGATTCAATGTTGTCATAACTGGGTCTTTGTAATCACGGGGACCATTATACACATCGATTCAATGTTGTCATGACTGGGTCTTTGATACCATGGGGACCATCATACACAATGATTCAATGTTGTCATGACTGGGTCTTTGATACCATGGGGACCATTATACACATCGATTCAATGTCGCATAACTGGGCCGTTGTAATCACGGGGACCATTATACACATCGATTAAGTGTTGTCATGACGGGGCCTTTGTAATCACGGGGACAATTATACACATCGATTCAGTGTTGTCACGACGGGGCCTTTGTAATCACGGGGACCATTATACACATCGATTCAGTGTTGTCATGACTGGGCCTTTGTAACCATTGGGACTATTATACATATCGATTCAATGTTGTCATAACTGGGCCTTTGTAATCACGGGGACCATCATACACAATGATTCAATGTTGTCATGACTGGGCCTTTGTAACCATGGGGATCATCATACACATCAATTCAATGTTGTCATGACTGGGCCTTTGTAACCATGGGGACCATCATACACATCGATTCAATGTTGTCATTACTGGGTCTTTGTAACCATGGGGACCATCATACACATCGATTCAATGTTGTCGTTACTGGGTCTTTGTAATCACGGGGACCATTATACACATCGATTCAGTGTTGTCATGACTGGGCCTTTGTTATCACAGGGACCATTATACATATCAATTCAATGTTGTCATTACTGCGTCTTTGTAAACACGGGGATTATCATACACATCAATTCAATGTTGTCATTACTGGACATTATTAACCATGGGGACCATCAAACACATCGATTCATTGTTGTCATTACTGGACCTTTGTAATCATGGGGACCACATTACACATCGATTCAATGTTGTCATTACTGGGCCTTTGTTATCATGGGGACCATAACACACATCGATTCAATGTTGTTATTACTGAACCTTTGTAACCATGGGGACCATCATTCACATCGATTCAATGTTGTCATAACTGGGCCTTTGTAATCACGGGAATTATCATTCACATCAATTCAATGTTGTCATTACTGGACATTTTTAACCATGGGGACCATCAAACACATCGATTCAATGTTGTCATAACTGGATCTTTGTAATCATGGGGACCACATTACACAATGATTTAATGTTGTCATAACTGGGCTTTTGTAACCATGGGGACCATCATACACATCGATTCAATGTTGTCATTACTGGGCCTTTGTAATCATGGGGACCATCATTTACATCGATTCAATGTTGTCATTACTTGGCCTTTGTAATAATTGGGACCACATTACACATCGATTCAATGTTGTCATTACTGGGCCTTTGTAATCATTGGGACCATCATTCACATCGATTCAATGTTGTCATTACTGGGCCTTTGTAATCACGGAAATCATCATTCACATCAATTCAATCTTGTCATTACTGGACATTTTTAACCATGCGGACCATCAAACACATCGATTCAATGTTGTCATTACTGGGCCTTTGTAATCATGGGAATTATCATTCACATCAATTCAATGTTGTCATTACTGGACATTTTTAACCATGGGGACCATCAAACACATCGATTCAATGTTGTCATAACTGGATCTTTGTTATCATGGGGACCACATTACACATCGATTTAATGTTGTCATAACTGGGCTTTTGTAATCATGAGGACCATCATGCACATCGATTCAATGTTGTCATTACTGGGCCATTGTAATCATGGGGACCACATTACACATCGATTCAATGTTGTCATTACTGGGCCTTTGTAATCACGGAAATCATCATTCACATCAATTCAATGTTGTCATTACTGGACCTTTGTAATCACGGGAATTATCATTCACATCAATTCAATGTTGTCATTACTTGGCCTTTGTAATCATGGGGACCATAACACACATCGATTCAATGTTGTTATTACTGGACCTTTGTAACCATGGGAACCATCATTCACATCGATTCAATGTTGTCATTACTGGGCCTTTGTAATCACGGGAATTATCATTCACATCAATTCAATGTTGTCATTACTGGACATTTTTAACCATGGGGACCATCAAACACATCGATTCAATGTTGTCATAACTGGATCTTTGTAATCATGGGGTCCACATTACACATGGATTCAATGTTGTCATTACTGAGCCTTTGTAATCATGGGGACCATCATACACATCGATTCAATGTTGTTATTACTGAGCCTTTGTAATCACGGGAATTATCATTCACATCAATTCAATGTTGTTATTACTGGACCTTTGTAATCATGGGTACCATCATTTACATCGATTCAATGTTGTCATTACTTGGCCTTTGTAATCATGGGGACCATAACACACATCGATTCAATGTTGTTATTACTGGACCTTTGTAACCATGGGAACCATCATTCACATCGATTCAATGTTGTCATTACTGGGCCTTTGTAATCACGGGAATTATCATTCACATCAATTCAATGTTGTCATTACTGGACATTTTTAACCATGGGGACCATCAAACACATCGATTCAATGTTGTTATAACTGGGCTTTTGTAACCATGGGGACCATCAAACACATCGATTCAATGTTGTCATTACTGGATCTTTGTAATCATGGGGACCACATTACACATCGATTTAATGTTGTCATTACTGGGCTTTTGTAATCATGGGGACCATCATGCACATCGATTCAATGTTGTTATTACTGGGCCTTTGTAACCATGGGGAACATTATACACATCGATTCATGTTGTTATTACTGGGCCTTTGTAATCATGGTGACCATCTTACACATCGATTCAATGTTGTCATTACTGGGCCTTTGAAACATTGAAAAAAACAAACGTCTTGACAAGTCGTGCAGAAGAAACGGTTTGGTTTGGAAGCAAGATTTGATTGGTTGAAACAAACACACTTCCGCAATGGTAATGTTATAATAAAATTTAAAAATATTTATTCGGACATAATTCATGGCAGTTATCTTTTACAAGATCTTTTCCATAGAAAATATCTAATAATATAAACTATAATGAATATAGAAATAAACATCAAGACGATACTCTTTTGAAATACTATGGAAACCTCCGATGAGTCCAATTATTTAATCACCCAATCAAAAACTTTATTCGATTTTTGCTAAATGAAAATGAGTTTTATTCTCGGCCGAACTTGTCAAGATGTTTGTCTTTCAGAAAAGCAAGCGTCACATACGATCAAGACTATATTCCTATTGAATTCATTATATTAAAAAAAACTAAAGGGACATAACTCATTACTTTTTTCTGAGCATTACATATTTACACGATGGAAAGAAGAGTTACAACTACTCCGGTATATGTGCAATCCCTGTATGCTTTTTTCTAGTTTTTACTTTCGAAAGGAGCATTATTCTTTTTAATGGAAGAAATGAATTATATTTCAGACATCCGGAATCACATATGCCAACATTGTAATACCTATTGTCTTTTCTTCTGTTTTTTATTGATCTCACAGAAGAAAAAAAAACGCCTTAAGAAAATCAAGTTTATTATTTAGGATTTTTACTCATATTTAAGCGTAATACACGTTTTATTAAAAGTGATTAGGCGTTTAAATGTATAACTATTTTTTGTGAACGTGAGAAAATGTTTATTTTCAAATTAATATTGCGTTTTATCCATTTAAAAAAATAATAAAAGCATCTAGATCGAAGAGTAAAATTTAGACATAGCATGAAAAAGTCATATTGGATAAACAAATCTTAACTTATTATTTTTAGAGTTTTCTCTGTATTTAATTAGTTTAATAAGTGTTAATTACAGCGAGGGACTTCCGTGACTGAATGGTTTTCATCGCTGTCTTCTGGTGACCACTTTTCACTCACCACAGAGACCGTAGGTTAGATCAAACTCTATCCCAAAACTGTATGTGAGAAAGTGTGCCAGTTACTTGCGGAATGACGGCGGCTCTACTCAGATTCATTCTGAGATCTTCTTCCACAAAACGATACATGCCAAATATAACCTGCGATATGTTGAAAATAACTCCATTAAAAAATTTATAAAAAAGATTTACCAGGATATTGACTAATAACATTTATCATGATTGAGAATATATAAGAATACAACAGTTTTAATTGTATTAATTATTAAGGTTTTTATCATGATTGATTATTTAAACAGATGGTGTAAATACAATACAACAATCATTCAAAAAACACGTGACTATCGTCGTGCATTAAATGGAACAACTGCATGTTTGATTGATGACATTTGTAACACCCCTTACGCTCACTGGCATCGCCTTATTTTTTAGCAGCCCTTAATAAAACTCTTGTATGGTTGATTGACAAGAGCAACTAGAAAGATGCATAAAGTGCTATAACGTACAGAACATAGATGTTACAATTGTGTTTATATCAAATAGTGTAGATAAATAACCCCAAGTATCCTATATTAGTATATGCAGATATATCTTTAGCTCG
Source organism: Panopea generosa (assembly GCA_029582155.1). NCBI lineage: Eukaryota > Metazoa > Mollusca > Bivalvia > Adapedonta > Hiatellidae > Panopea > Panopea generosa. The sequence goes on from CM055911.1 coordinate 6,681,100, forward strand.
ATTGGTGACATTTGTAACACCCACACGCTCGACGGCAATGCCTTATTTCTGAGCAGCCCTAACTGAGCTCAGCGAGTCGATAGAGCCAGAAGTAATATACAGCAACAAAACTGAATCACAGCAAGGGGTGATTTTTATGACATCAATACAACACGTAAGACTAATATGAAATCAAGTTATATACGAAGAACAGAAACCTGTCCTTTGAAACAAAAAAGGTAGCCAGAGAAAAGAAAACTTTCAAGCAAACCCGAATGATAACATTGAATCGATGTGTATAACGGTCCCCACGGTAACAAAACCCAGTCATGACAATAATGAATCGATGTGTATAGTGGTCCCCACGGTTACAAAGGCCCAGTCATGACAAAAATGAATCGATGTGTATAGTGGTCCCCATCGTTACAAAGGCCCAGTCATGACAACATTGAATCGATGTGTATGATGGTCCCCACGGTAACAAAGGCCCAGTCATGACAACATTGTATCGATGTGTATAGTGGTCCCCATGGTTAAAAAGGCCAACTAATGACAACATTGAATCGTTGTGTATGATGGTCCCCATGGTTACAAATGCCCATAAATGACAACACTGAATCGATGTGTATGATGGTCCCCATGATTACAAAGGCCCAGTAATAACAACATTGAATCGATGTGTATGACTGTCCCCATGGTTACAAAGGTCCAGTAATAACAACATTGAATCGATATGTATGCTGGTCCCCATGGTTACATAGGCCCAGTAATAACGACATTAAATCGATATGTATAATGGTCCCCATTGTTACAAAGGCCCAGTTATAACATTGAATTGATGTGTATGTTTTTACCCATTGTTACAAAGGCCCAGTTATAACATTGAATTGATATGTATGTTTTTACCCATTTTTACAAAGGCCCAGTTATAACATTGAATTGATGTGTATGTTTTTACCCATGGTTACAAAGGCCCATTTATAACGACGTTGAATTGATGTGTAGGATAGACCTCCCTCTTCCCCATAAAACTTACTGATCGATCCACACATCCCAAGCTGTACAGCAAAACTCCGGTAGATGAAGAATTAGTCACACGTGTAAAGCAGTTCTGTAAAATACATGGCAATGATAAACCTTCACAGAATAACATATCATTACATTGGTATATTTAAACTCGTTTGCGAAGCAAGCTAAGAGCTGATATATAAACCACTTTCGAGTATACTTTCTGCGTAATGAGTGATGCTTTTGAAAGGGCAATGAGTTAAATCCGCAACTTTAAGAGTGAGCGGCCAACACTCTGTCCACTGCACTACCGCGAACAACACTCTGTCCACTGCACTTCCGTGGGCAATACTCTGTCCACTGCACTACCGCGGTCAACACTCTGTCCACTGCACTACCGCGGCCACACTTTTATGGTGTAACATTATGATAATGCGATTCATCTGAAATATATATCACTTAATCGAAATGGTATGTGAATGAGGCTATTTGTCTCACTTCACAGTTAATTGTGTTTATTCTTCTTTATAAAAAGGTCTGAGATTTCCACGAAAAACTATTTGTTGTAGACATAGTTTATTCAGTAATATAGGCCACTGGCCCAAAAATCAATAAACATATACATAAGGTAAATAAACATTTGATTGACAATCAAGTAGAATGTAACAAATTAAAAACATATACTAATTTTAAATAAGTAATGTGTTAAGTTACATTTATAGTTACATTTTCTAATTTTCTTTTATCAAAAGCATTTAACAAGTTGTGAAGGTATGTATTCACATACAAACATACACAATAACTGATGGGTTGACCAGCTTGTTTTTTAAGACAGTGCAATGACACCCATCAGTTTTATTTTAAAAAAGTCCTGCAATTCTCCTAAATACATCTATCTGTTAAAACCCTATAAAGGTCACGTATCTCAATACCAGATATGTCTTATTGCAGTATATGCTATGTCAGCTTCTTCAGAAGAAATCACAACCGCTATGACGCATTATGAAAATATTAAGAACCAAATTAAACAGAACTTATTTTTAAGTGCACGAATCATGTTACCTTGGCAAAACAAGGGGCACAACTGTGGTGTGAGATGTAGTATATATTTAAAGATGGGGCACAATTGTGGTGTGAGATGTAGTATATTTAAAGATGACAATTCTATTTATTTTACAAATTTCTGTTTCTTTTGACATATTCATCATGTCACGAAATATAATTTTCCAATTTGTGAATCCGCAACAGAAACGCAGATGAGTAGTTTGCCCCTGCTGCACTGTTTAGGTACTGAAAGATCGCACTGACAAAAGCATTCAGTGAATAATCGCTACAGCTGATGTCGAAAGATGAAAAACCATTGGGTGCTAAAGTTTCTGTGGAAAATATGGAGGGTGACGCAGTTAAAATATATATATACTTTAAAATTATGGGTAGATGCATTGTCGTATTACAGACTCATTACTGTCCCGCGGGTTCGTTTCGGTGGGTGTGCGGTCCGATTAGCTCAGTCTGTAACACGTCTGACTATTAATCCAGGGGTCGTGAGTTCGAATCCCCGCACGTCAACAATATCCGGGTTGTTTTATATACGACATTGTGTCTGATTATAATTCGTTTATCACCACTGATTCAAGTGGGAAAGTTATCAATTACTTAAGGAGATGAGGTGTGCTAGAGTATTGGTTAACATTTCAGGATCTCAGAAAACAGTGGTTAGGTTAGGTCTGTTAGACCTCGGTGGCATAAAATGATGCTAAATATTCAATCAATCAATCAATCAATCAATCAATCAATCAATCAATCGTTTCACCTGTTGATATTGACACGTCGTTATCCTGACACATTCTGAAATGTTCCGGGCATCTGTACATTCATAACACTCCCAGGCGGCCGCTGCAATACAACGAGATATCAGACCTAATTTATTTAAATGGAACATTGTGAAATAAAAAGATAAGAAAAAACGTTTTGTGTCGGATATGAATATACAGATAGTTAGCAACGACATTATTTGCCGATGAAACAAACACAAAAATCCAAGTTCCTATAAAATTGTTTTAAAAATAGCAACAGAATAAAGTTTTTATATTTACATCAAAATAATCTACGTATAATGCGTCTCGTTATTAAAGTGTCACCACTATTGAAAGGGCCATTCACACTGGGCTTATGAGGCACCGCCGTGCTGAACACAGTTACTTTCCGAAAGCTATCATCGCCAGGCGTCAGGCTTTTAGACATTTGGTACCCCTCAATTTAACTAGCTGTTGGGTGAGCAACCGGCCGCATAAGAAAAAGTCCAAGTGCTTCCACCGGGATTCGAACTTTCGCCCTCCCGCTTCCGAGGCGGACGCATTAACAATTAGGCCACGGAAGACGGTATTTTTTACTTTAACGTATATGTAATGTTTCAAAAAAATTATAATATACCTGTGTTTTTCCAGAGAATGACAATCAGAGAAAACACTAACCGAACCGAGTCTGAAAAGAGAACAAAAATGAATTGATGACTTTAACGTTAGAGGTAAAAAGGACGTTTTGATTTCGATCCTCATTTGAACAACTTTTATGTCACCATGATAGAAAAAAAAAATCATGATGTTTTATTACGTATCGAGTATTTTCAAACCTTGCCGGGCCCGATAAGCTCATTTGGTTACACGTCTGATTATCAATCTAGGGGTCGTGAGTTCGAATCCCCCATTGATAACAGTCTCAGTGATGATTAATATACGACATTGTATTTCATTATCACTCGTCTCTCACCACTGATTCAAGTGGGAAAGTTATCAGTTACTTGCGGAGATGGGGTGTGCTCGAGTGCTGGTTAACCTTTCAGGGTCCCAGGAAACAGTGGTTAGGTTAACGGATCATCTGTTAGCCATCGAATGCATAAAAATAACGCTAAATATTCAATCAATCCATCAATCCAACCTTGGGTGACGCCAATTTTTTTTACCAAAACAACTAATGCAACACGACCTTTGATCCCAATATTTCTTTATGGCCATACGTTCGTATTATGTGTAAAGATTGGTCTGATGTGGGGATATGGGTTAAGTAAAACTCTACTACAATACCCACGTGTGCTCCGTGAACAATACATGTCTATGATCACGGTAATACTAGTAGTCGAGTATGGCCATACGTCCGTATTATGTGTAAAGATTGGTCTGGTGTGGGGATATGGGTTAAGTTAAACTCTACTACAATACCCACGTGTGCTCCGTGAACAATACATGTCTATGATCACGGTAATACTAGTAGTCGAGTATGGCCATACGTCCATATTATGTGTAAAGATTGGTCTGGTGTGGGGATATGGGTTAAGTAAAACTCTACTACAATACCCACGTGTGCTCCGTGAACAATACGTGTCTATGATCACGGTAATACTGGTAGTCGAGTTTGGTCTTACGAAATACCAACGAAATACGGTTTTAGTAGTAAATACTCCACTGATACATGTCTTATTCACCTTTTTGATTTTATTAAACATAACAATGCAAATGGTCTTTATACCGGAATGGTTTTACTCGACCTACAGAAGGCGTTTGATACCGTTGACCACGTTATTCTATGTAATAAGCTCTCTGAAATGGGAGTCGCGTCGATAAATTGGTTCAAATCTTATCTAACCGAAAGATCACAGTTAGTGAAGATAAACAAAGTTTCATCAAAATCTACCAAAGTTACTTGCGGCGTACCACAGGGAAGCATCCTGGGCCCTCTTTTATTTTTATGTTATGTCAATGATATGCCTACGTGCATCGACTCCGATTGTAAATTATTATTACATGCAGATGACAGTGTAATATTGTTCGCTGACAAAGACCCTAATGTTATTGCAGATAGACTTAGTCGTACCATGGATAATTGTTCTACATGGCTAGTTGATAATAAACTGTCCCTTCATCTAGGCAAAACCGAATGTATGTTGTTTGGCTCTTCTGGAAGACTTAAAAAAGTTCAGTCATTTACGGTTACATGCAACGGTCATGAAATTCCGTCCCAGGAAAAGGTCAAATATTTAGGATTAACTATTGACAAGTTACTAAACGGTGAGGCGATAGTTGACTCCATTGTTAAAAAAGTTAATTCGCGGATTGCTTTTTTATATCGAAACTGTCGTTACTTTAACCTTCAAACTAAGAGAACTTTAATAAGTGCCTTAGTACAATGTCATTTTGATTATTCCTGTTCGTCTTGGTATGCCGGTCTTACTAAAAAGTTAAAACACAAACTACAAGTCACACAAAATAAAGTTGTACGATTCTTATTTATACTATCACCAAGGTCTAGTATAACCTGCGCTATGTTAGAAACAGTTAATGTATTGAGGGTTGAGGATAGAGTAAAACAACTAAGACTTAATCATGTTTTTAATATTTTCCATGGCACCGCGCCAACATATCTTTATGATAACTTCCATAGGGTGTCTTCTATTCATAACCGCACACGGTTTAGTGAAAGTAATTTTATAGTTCCGCATGCTAAGAGTTTCGATTCGGGCACCTTTTATTGCAATGCAATTGCTGACTGGAATAATTTGCCTAACAATTTGAAGAAGTTAACCAATAAGCAAACTTTTAAACGTGAAGTTAAAAAACATTTATGTATCTCCTCGCAGGCTAGAGAAAATTTGAATATTTAATTTTTAAGTATATGTTGAAAATATTTCTTGTAATGCGAACCACTTATATGTATTATTCAGTTATTCAGGGTATAATTCAATGTTTTTTGTATTGTTACATTTTAACAAGTTTATATCAAATGTCTACATTCTTAACATTTCATGTATATCATATTTTTTTAATTTTTTAAAAAAATCACAATTTTAAGGGAAGGGACCCCGTTGGAAATAAGCGCGTTTGTTGCTTTAATGGGTTATCCCAGGTTATAAGATCTTTAATTTTCAGACGATTACTATAGTTATTTTACTTATTTATTTTCTTGATTTATTACTGTTATTTTATCATCACCATGATATATATATGTTGTATAATGATCTTATATACCTGAATAAATTTGAATTGAATTGAACATACTTAAAAGATAGTTTTTCCATATCAGCCATTATCAACAGAAGAGATGAAATGAGCACTATTACCTTCGTGACAGTAACGAAGTTGCGGCGGTCTAGTGGTTAGTAAAACACAGCTGTTGCAGCGGTCTAGCGGTAAGTTAAACACACCTGTTGCGGCGGTCTAGTGATTAGTTTAACACACCTGTTGAGGCGGTCTAGTGGTTAGTTTAAACACACCTGTTGAGACGGTTTAGTGGTTAGTTAAACACACCTGTTGAGGTGGTCTAGTGGTAGTTTAAAACACCTGTAGAGGCGGTCTAGCAGTTATTTTAACACATATGTTGATGCGGTCTAATGGTTAGTAGAACACACCTGTTGATACCGGCAAATCGCCGTCCTTATACATATGATGAAATGTCCAAGGCATCTGTGCTTGTTCCAAAATCCAGAGGTCCCCGGTTCAATCCCGTCCAGGGGATTCAAACACACTCCCATAGTGCCTTATTTAGGCAATGCACTATGAAACTGCAGATATAGAGCAGTCGGTCCCATGTGCAGGGAGAACCATACCCAATACACGCAAAAATATATCACTGAACTCATGTTAAACGATACACGTGGATCTCATTCGGAAACGAAGCTTCCCATAAAAAGTAATTCATTACTACTGCAAGAAGAAGAAGAAGAAGAAGAAGAAGAAGAAGAAGAAGAAGTCAAGGTAGATTATCTTTACATATCGCCATGTAGTGAAACATGTGTCAATGCCGAATGTGAGACACAGAAGTTTTGATATATTTTGTCCGGATGGATCGATCAACAAGGTTAGTTACAAATTAACATATTAAAGTAGTAAATCAGAATAAAACGCTATAAATGTCTTAAAAATAAAATAATTATCAAATTGATGAAAAGCATCTTATCATTAATGAATATAATCCGAATAGTTTAGTATGTCAAATCCACCAAAACATGACAAAATCGATGTTTAAATTGTAAACTTGAAACGAAACCCCCATTCTAAAAATAGACAACACTTAAATAGTTTGACGACTATCGATAGTCGGGCTGTTTCCGAGATGAAATCATTTTTACGTGTAAACCTTGCGACCTGTACAACGGGTCAAATTGAAATCATATTACTCATTTAGTATAAAATATGTTATTTTAAGGAAATCTATTTTAGTCTTAACAGGTGCGTAGCCAGAGCCTTCAATATATCATTATGAAATGTTTAAATAGATATCTTTTTGTCAATACGTGGTTAGTGAATATATAAAGGCATGGTATATTGGAAAAAAAATGTATTTAGCCAATTTTAATATATTGAACAATCGTGATATATTCCATTTATGTATTTTATTCGCACTCATTTTACGACCCCTGTACCGATCACATTTTGGTGCATTTCGTTTTACTATGCGTATTTTGTCTGATAATTTTAGTCGTATTAAATGCCTCTAAACATGTTCGTACGCTAAATTGTAATTTTGACCCCTCTGTCGTTCCGTAGTACATGGCCTCCGTACTTTGAAAACTATGTCAACTCTGACCTTGAATATTAAGATAACACTCAACTTTAGCGAAAATGCAAAGTAAGCGTGGAGTAATATTTTTATTCGATAAGTCTTGTACGAAAACGTTATACTTCACATATTTATTTCTATGGTCAACTTAAAAAGACGTCAGACAAGAAAGATAAAATGAGCATTATCAATACATTGTGTAGTCCGCTTACCTTGATTGGTCGCCATGTAGCAATACAGATCTCTATTCGGCATAAGACACGCTAGTCACGGAGATCGTTCTGTTTTTATAGCCCATTGTTTCCTCTTATCGAGACACCAGATGAGATTATTCACAGAATGATAGCAAGTACGTAGGTCCGAGTCATCTTAAGGTATTTTGTGGCTTCATCCTTCATCAGCAAATATGCTAAGTATGTAAAACAAGAGAACCAATATGACCAAAAAGCGCTCACCTGAAAATAAGAGAATGAGAGAGAGAGAGAGAGAGAGAGAGAGAGAGAGAGAAAAGAGAGAGAGAGAGAGAGAGAGAGAGAGAGAGGGGTGGGGCACCTAGGTTTAACTATCTGCCATTCAATATATTTTAAATAAATATTTGTTTATGTCGCTTGGTGGCTCACGAAATTATATCATAACGGTATTTTAAGTGAATGTTGGTGTTACATATATATACAAGGTCCTCTGGGATCAATTAGAAAATCACGTATATATGTATTAACGGGGTCATATGTATTAACGGGGTTCTCTGGGATCAATTAGAAAATCACTTATATATGTATTAACGAGATCCTCTGGGATCAATTAGAAAATCCCGTATATATGTATTAACGGGGTCCTCTTGGATTAGTAAATCCCGTATATATGTATTAACGGGGTCCTCTGGGATCAATTAGAAAATCACGTATATATGTATTAACGGGGTCCTCTGATATCTATTAGAAAATCCCGTATACATGTATTAACGGGGTCCTCTGATATCTATTAGAAAATCCCGTATACATGTATTAACGGGGTCCTCTGGGATCAATTAGAAAATGAATAAAAACGATATTATAAAAATAGTAATTTTACGATTTTGATTCTTTATAAAATATTTATCTACTTATCAATTAAAAGTAAAAATTCACCTAAAATTATATGTAATTAAAATCAAAATATAAAAACCAAATAATAATTCCCAGAAAATTCATATTGATAGGATAGAAAGAAAAACGAACAAACAACAATCAATTTCATTTCGAATACAACCAAAACATTATCAGAATAAATAAAACACAAACAAATTATAGAATACTTCCCAATAGAATAAATAATTTAAAAAAAATTAATCTATCAAAAATGAATTTCATATAATTGTAGTGGTTAAAATTAACTCTATATTGGAGAATAGTGAATAACAAAAGTCAAGGTCAAATATAGCCACATCGTCAAATATAAGTATGCAGTTAATACAAAATTAATTTTATTTTTTGACTACTTTCAAAATGGCACATAATGTGTATAAATGCAACTATCTAAATATCGTAAGATTGGGATTTGCAAACTATCCTGCATACTAAGGACTTTTATTTGTCAATGTTGTGGTGAAATCCTGAATTGAATTAGATGCCGCAGGTGCCGAGTCCAATACAGGTTTTCACCACAATATCAACGATTACACAAGTTATCCATATTGTACAGTGAACAATGACATTTTTATAATTCACCTCTGGTTCTTTTCATATGAAATAAAAATTAACAATTTATGACATCATTACGACATAAAAAAAAAACAAATAAAAATATTGTTTTTCTCAAAAACAAATCAGGATTTAGATTATTTTTAAAATATACAAACAAAATCATTTTTAATAAACCAGTAAACATACACTTGTAACGAACTTCTGAAATATCAATATTTATAATATACTAAAAACATAAAAATGTTGACATCTGCACATAATAAAAACATTCGTGTTGTCATATATTGTCAAGATATTTGCAAACAACTAATAAACTAAGTGCTTCCACATACTTATACACCAGTAGCTATAGAAACTTTCATTATTTTTCTCTCACCACTGATTCAAGTGGAAAAGTTATCAGTTGCTTGCGGAGATCGAGTGTGGTCGAGTACTGGTTAATCCCAGGAAACAGTGGTTAGTTTAACTGATCATCTGTTAGCCCTCGATGGCATAAAAATGACGATAAATATCCAATCAATCATTAAAAAAATGTATTTTCTGTATTCTCAAAGGTAGTATATCAATCATCACGGAGACTGTTGCCGGGCGGGGGATTCGAACTCACGACCCCTGGATTGATTGTCAGACGCGTAACCGACTGAGTTAATCGGGTGGGGCACATTTTTTTTAAAATTTCAAACATTTATGATGAATAAAGTTGTTCAGTATTCATTAAAAATATTTGTTAAAATTGAATAATCATACCAAGATCTTTATTGATAGAAATAGCTATCAAACCTCAGAAATATTATATAGAAAATATTCAAGATAGGTACACAATTTAAAACAACGATCCTTTTTTTCTGTTTTCAACAATGAAGTGGGTTTTTTTTTTTCAAACTAGTAAAATGTCATCATTAGTATGCAACCCTTCATCTGTACTATTTTTGTCATGTGATCTAATCATAATTATTTATCAAAAGTCTCTTATACAGTTCTTTGAATTTAGAATATAATTATTTGTTAGGAAACAATTTTGCAGAACTAGCACATTTCCATTGCTATAATTACCAATACTTAATAGAATTTCAATTTCAGTTATTAATCAATAAAGGGAAATAATTAGATTTTTTACCTTCCTTTAGGAATTAAATTTAGG